>JAOPUG010000215.1:10268517-10287464 GCA_027564375.1 Micropterix facetella | reverse complement strand
TACGTGTCTATTAATTTTCTCATACAAATGCGGCGAGACGTCTTCGTTCGGCCCATTTGTATGGGATGTTCTTATAAGATTTGTATGAGATTTTTTTACATACATCGTCGCCATAAATGAATTTACCGTGTGAAGTTTTTGACACCCGACGTTTCGGCGACGTTGCAACCACCGTTGTCCAGGTTGCAACATCTAAAACTTCATGCGGTTATTATGTTTAATCTTATTTATAATTAATAAACACCAAACCCAAATACGATGGTTATGTTACGTTTTATGAGTATATTTTAGAAAGTTGCTTTTATTGTCCTGGTTAACCTGTCGTCCTGTTTAAAATTCAATGTCCCTCGGCCAACCCATAAATCATTCGAAATAATAGGAAGTATAATAATTTAGAAGTCATTAAAGTGCTAATTTCAAACATTGAAGCAAAATCAACATAATTGTAGACAGTTTAATGGTTTGTACATTACGCTGGCCCGCGTGACACGCCATACATGCATTAAATATCAAAATGATATGTGACAAGCGGGTCAACGGCCGCGAGATTAAACTTGACCTGGCCGTAGAAATTGAAGTAGGTACTCGCAGCGGAAGCTAACGGTACTCGGCCCGAGATTGTGTGCATGATGACAGTATAACAATCCGTCAAGTTGAAGCAACTCGAACACGGGTAAAATACGAACCATTACAAGCGGTGATTCATGTACCTACCTGGTACATATTTAGATGGATTTGATCAGTCGACTGAGAGAGGATTCTAGAGCACAAACACTGAAAGAAACTCTAACATGAATGAACTGCAGCAGAACTTACTTTACTCGTATATGAATGTATCAACCACACACTCCTTAAGTCGTAAATGCTACGCTTGACACATTTGCGTATAGACTCACTTGCGGATCTTTATGACGCAGTGAAAACGCAGTAAATAAAAGACTTAATGGAATAGTGAAATGTTAGGAGATGCTTGGCTTTAATGCTGCTTTGTTAGCTAGATAGATATAATAACTTTATTGTGCTAAAAAGAACATTATCTAAGAAATCTTACATTGGTTTTAAACTTTAAAATGTACAAATGACGGACTTATCACCATATCGACATCTTCAGTCGATCATTTGGGAACCTAATTTTTACTTGTCATCGTACAGTACATATAAAACTAATAACGGTAAATTAAAAACAAACTGGCCAAGTCCATAAAAGAAGTTTTCGAGAAAACACGTTTTTCTGGTTTGACATTTTTTTTTCAAAGTAGTATAAACCAAAAACTAATGTATAAAACAAAACTTTGAATGATATTATACTCCAATGTGATATTATTTTAATAAGAAAACTTCGCATCGGGAAAACCAAAGGGTTTATCAAACTTCGGCCGATATGATTACATTCTGACTTCTCGTTATTTTTGTCTAAACAGATGGATTGACCCCAGGCGATATGCAACTCATTTTACGCGTCTCATCGTGGCCAACAACTTTTCTTTTTTCTATTTCTAAGGTTAATTCCGTTTTAAGCAGTAAAAGTGTAAAAACCGTAAAATTCTGACTGGTCATTTTTTGTCAAAACTGATGGATTGCAATGACCCCAGACAACGTGTACCTCATTTTACGCGTCTCGACAAGATCATCAACTTTTCCACCGTTTTTCCGTTTTAAACACTTAAAAATGCAAAAAACTGATTATATCGGAACAATTTGTATGGCAGATACCCTAACCGTAGGCCGTACGGACGCCAAAGTTAACTGGGCTCTGCGCATTGGCCATAACTATCGATCGGGGAAAGACAATTTTAAAACGGACGTAGTTTCCTCGAGTTATTGTAACATCCACATATCCTGACAGACAGTTACTTTTTTTTTTGGTAAAGATGGACTTTAGGACATTTTTTGGACGATTTAATTTCGTTACAATTTTCGCATGATTGTAAAACTTCGACCCTCCTTTGGGTGGACCGAGTAATATTAATAATATACATCATTTACCCACCTTTGTTTCAAACTGATGTACTTAGATAACTTTATTCCAAAATGTCTTGGACTTAAAGTCATCTTGAATACTGACTGTAATCAACATGATGCTTTAGCGCTGTGTTCTGATTGGTGGAAATGGACTTAGCTATGTTTTGATCCAAACTTAGAATGGAAGTAGCCATATTTGTTCAACAGGCCTGTTTAAAAACGACAATAATAATGTTTACTACAGTTGCTTTTGTGTTAAACGAAGATACTATCTGATAGAGGATCTCTCAAACTATTACACACCGGTGTTAACTCGATTTGACTTTAGATGGACTAATCAATCTTATTTTCTAGATTCTAAATTCAAATATATTCTAATAAGTTAACGTTAAAAGCTACAATATACATTTTTTTACTATGTTTACTCCGGAAAGAATTAGAGAGGATAAGGTGGGGTATTTGGCTAGTGGTTGTGCGAAAGCAAATGTTTCTTCAACGATGTTTTGAAAGTGAGTAAGGAAGGTCTATGTCTGATCGAGTGTGGAAGCTGATTCCATAAACGAGCATAATGGTTCGCAAAAGAGTACACGTAAACAGAAGAGTGATGTAGCAGAATGGCGAGTGTGCTATCCTGACTTGATCGAAGTGGAAAACCGTGGCCTCCCAAAGGGTGGAATGTCCCCTCGAGATAGAAGGACAAAGTGGGGTTATTGAGGATGTTGTAGATACGAGTAGCGAAAACATATGCAAATTTCTTCGATAGCGAATAGGAATGCAGTGAAGTTGCTCAAGAAAGCGCTAACATGATCGAACTGTCGTAAATTAAAGACATACCTCAGACAGTTATTTTGCAAACTCTCCAGCGTATTGAAAATAAACTCATTGGCATCTATATGACAAACATCACTGTGGCGTTAAGAGTGTAACCAAAATCAGTTGTGTAACCGATATCGGGAGAAATGGCTTTAGCCGCCGGAGACTATGCGAACCATGGAGCATCCGACGACTTACTCGGTTTACTTGATCCGGCCAAGAAAGATAGTCATCATTATGATTCCAAGGTTCTTGACAGTTTTGGTATACTTGACAATATTTCTATTTGCATAAATTTGCGGAAAAGGTTAAATCAGCTTAGTCCCATCTAAATGTATTTATTAATTGATTTCCTTGAGAAGGTTGCAGAATGTTACGTAGTCACAAACGCTACTTAAAAATGCTTCTCTGCGTTTTCATGCTCCTCAAATCGCTGATTCTACCCTTGAAAATTATTTAAATTTTTAACTAAAATATGTTTTTTCTAAAGTTCAGGAACATATTTTTTTTTATGATTACACACTGCTTCCAGATGTTTCCACTTCCAATTACCACGGAACAATAGCGATGCACATTACATTCCGACACTTTTTTGTGCAAGTGCACATTAACAAGCATCCGCAATTGCTATAAAATTTGCATCGACAATTGCTGTTAATTCGTGTCTGCTCGAGTGAAAGGCGGAAATTGCCGTATTGAAAAAAAATCATGACAAATAGACAACGCTGACATACTGTGTGTATTTTTATACGTGAATAAAATATTTCAATGGGCGCTGTTTATTGTCGGAGCGATTGAATCATTTTCGCGATGCGATCAACCGTCAAATCGGTGCTGAATTTTGCCTGCATAAAAAGAGGCGTTTGTGTATAAAGGTATTATACACAAATATATAGGTTTTATTGTCAATAAATATAATTTTGTAAACTGTGATGTGTTATTTAATTTTTAGAAATTAGACTCTTGTTGTTGTTCTATTTTTGTTCTTCCTCATTCGGAAAGCTTTTCGCCATATTACAGAGGAACTGATGCTGAAAATCTAGAAGTCATTCATGAGACCCATTTTGAAACAAGCCAATTAAGTTTGGAATCCATACATTAGAAAGGATATCGATCTTTTAGAGTAAGCCTATCGAAGAGCGACTAAAATGCTCTTTAACTTGAAGCATCTAACATATGTACATATATGAGGAGATATTGAACACTCTCGGTTTGACCACTCTGGATCAATGCAGAGCGCGGGGTAACTTGATGGAGACATATAAGATGCTGACTGCATCGTATTACTACATGACCCCAGTATACAGAGTATGACCACAGTATACAGAGAAAATTGTAAGCGCACTCTCGGGTGGCAAGGCGTGGCGGTGATAGGGTATGAGGGAAGTGAGCGGAGGGATACGTAACGTCAAACGCCTGTGTTTGCCGTTACACTGCTCTGAGTTGTGGAAAGTTAACGTTTCGTGAAGTGATCAATTGAGGTTGTCAACTGCTACGGGCGAACCCGGTCACCCCGGAGTGTTTCATCGAACTTTATCGCTATATCACCCCGGAGTGAAACGCAGACTTGGTGGACGAATACAAATCCTCAGCCCGCAAGAGTCCGACCCTTCCCAAGAGGCACTGGGAATTTTCAAAGACAGCGGGCCTTCTCGTTCCCTTGCTTCCAGATTTGCTCCAGGTTCCTTAAACCTCCCGTCTGGTCGCGGGTTCGAAGGCGCTTGCGCGATCCTCTACGTCAAGTAAGCGGCAATTCCTCGCTGGAATTATCGCGGATATGGGGCGTCCTTTGCTCGGCACCTCACCTGAGATAGGGTGGCCCAAATATCGTTTCCAAGGCTCGATAGCTTGAGGTACCTACTAATCCCCGCTTTTTTAGGTCGCATTACGCTTCCAAACGCCTCCGGGTCTCATTCAGTGACAACACGGACGGTATTCCCGCCCCGTGCGTCAGATGTCCAGTTCCGCCCGAGTTTCCCCAGATCCAAAGCACAGCGGGTTTACTAGGTTGATCCTTCTTCGAGGCTTCCGGATAGGAGCTGCACCGTGAGCTGAGCCGATCAAGTTGACATAACGGCAATCATAGCCCAAGCTACACGGAACCGAAGAACCAAAGAACCAAGAACACAAGAAGTGAAGTGATTAGTGCCAAAAGTGTCAACGACTTTAAAAACAAACTGGACTTATTCAGCAAAAACTGTAGTGCAAACACAATCTCGACTCAGCTCAAGCTGCCTGCCTGTTAAAATAATAATAATAATAATACAACGATGATACTTCCGATTGTTGTTATGATTTTACATACAGTAGCCATTTCAAGATACATAATCTGTTACGCACTCCGTATGATCGTAAAGGCGGGCGCACACGTCTAGGCACGCTCGCGGAGACACTTTGCAACGACCGGACCGCCTTTATGCGGTGCTAAAACCGCAATAAATAAAGGCACGATAGGCCAGTGAAATTGTGCCGGTCGAAAGGCTGCACTGCCGCCAGGCGTTTACAGCCGCCAAGTGGCCACATTTACAACTTATCAATTACAAGCAGGAATGAAAGACTCCATTAGAGATTATGAACAGTGCGTAGCGACTTTGTTTGAGCAACGTGACGGTAGACTTTCTGAGAATAATGCCAACAATTTCAGGCTCGTTAACAACAGGCTGATTAGGTATTTATGTGGTGTTAAATGTATATGAAAAATAAGATATATAATGAGCAGGGAGATGGCCATTGGGGATTTCTATACCTGCGCTGCGACGAGATAGGGTCTATGCTTGACGCCGAAGTTAATGCAGTACCTGCCCTCACTTTCTGACATACATTTTGTATGTTTGCGCTATCACTGTCTCTCGCAGTTACAACCACATCCCTCTTGTTGCAGTTTGCAAGTTATTTTTTTTATTGATTTTAAATTTTATTTTTAAAAATTAACCTACAAATATAAATGTAAACTATATAAGTATCATCCTTAGGCGGATCTGATTCGTATGATATTCTTTTGCTGTGATCCGTAAGTCAAAACAGAATTTATTTTTATTATATACTAGTTGGTTGTAGCGTGCCTAAGGCGCCAGTCAAATAGACCGAATTTCGACGGTTACATGGAACATTAATAATTATTACCTAAGGCGACGATGTATGTAAAAAAATCTCATACAAATTTCATAAGAACATCTCATACAAATAGGCCGAACAAAGACGGCTCGGCGCATTTGTATGTGAAAATGAATAGAAACATGCTGTAATACATATTATTTTAAAAATATACTAGTATTTCGTTTTAGAAAAAAAAACGATTGTACTGCAAGTTTAATGTATATAGTTTGTGTAAAAAATATCAAAACTAAAAAAAACATGCGATAATAAGTAGATAATATTTAATAGTGAATATGGATGATACTTGCACTTTTTATATATTTTTTTTTAAAATCCGCCAGTCATGTGTTTTATGACTATTGTAAAAAGGCCTTACTATTTTTTGAGGTTCTTGTTCCTGCTGTTTAGTATGAAAGATGGGTTCCAAAAATACTCTAAATTTAACACTTCCTGTGTAGTTCCCAGATTTATGTTTTTTTCTCAAATTTTCAATCTTATTTGAAAAATCTGAAATAGTTACGTACTTAAGAGAAGTACCCTTAGTTATGATATTTTTTTCAGTTGGCTAACATCATCAGTTAGTTCACTACTACAGTTCAAAAATTGCCAAAAAATGTAATCGTCGAAATTTACATGCATCGTCGCCTTTTAATGACAGCTAAAGGTGAATCAATCGACCAGGATACTATCAACTTAAGAGTCGAAATAGGAAAATAGGAGGGTGAAGATCTGGGATTGTGATGGCAGTATATAGCATTTAATGTATTTGCATCTATGTTTCTCATTTATTTCGTCCATAATGTTTAGTATGTTCTTTCTTTAGTTGTGATCTTTTTGTTTTGGCGTTTGTTTGATATTTCTTTGTCTATTTTTCTTCGCTAGTTTCCGTATTCGTTTCATCGATTTTTCCCATATCATGGATTAAGATGATCTTTCCATCTGTATCGGTCTTCCTGCTTTCCTTTCGCCTGCTAAGTATCTCCATGAAGCTGTAAATAGGTATATGCTGTGGCTTTCCGCGAAGGGTTTTAAATTTTTTTTATTATAGTCTTTTCTTTGAGAAGCTTGCATATTTTTGTAGCGCTTGTCAGGCTTGTTCGAGCATTTTCCTCAGTATATATATTTATTAATTCCTAAGTTTCGACTAAGTTAAACTTTGTTAAAGCCGCTGCTTGCAATATGTATTTCTGCTACCTTGATTTAGTTATTGGGGAGAACATTGTTTTGTAAGCAACACGTGTATTTAATGTTAGTGAAAAAAGGGTTAGTTACTTAATTTTATCAACTAGTTATAACATAATTATGAATGAAAGACAAGACTTAGTCAAAATTGACTTATTTTATTTTAAATATTACACAGCGAAGGAGAAAAGGATGAACCAATGTTCTGTCAGCAAATAATATACCAATCATATACAGAATGAAGATTATACAACGGACTGGGTTGCGTTTAATGATTTGATTGAGAAGAGTTCTCAATTTCGAATATCCAGTTTTGTTTGATGGGGTCAAAGTATGGCAATATTGTTCAACCATTCTGCCCTATCGTAGATCTAAAGTCGGTATGTATTGAGGCGGCGGAAGACGCTGATCTCTCTGCCGAAGCTGACGTTGCAGGTTCGATGTGGAACAGTTCAGATAGAAGTCACTAGGTGCCCACCTCTCTCAAACAGTGAAAAACTGACATTTTGCAGTCAAATTTAAGTGACTCCCGCGTGCATTTAAACAAAAATAAAAATATGAGTCTTGTAGCAAATTTCTAATCTTTAGTACTATGATGCAAAATTTCAATATTTTGATTTTTTTCTGAATAAAAATAAATTAAAGCGGAAGGCATTTTTCTTGGAATCTATAGGGGCAAACAACTTGAAACTATCTTGATAAGACGTACCAAGTAAATGATTAAAATGTGATGAAGCCATATTTTTTATTCTGTTATTTTTTTTATTATAATCTTTTTAAAAAAAAAACAAAAAAGATATTATTTGTCACGCGTGATTTTAGAAGAATGGAATCACCGCGCAAGCAATAATAGTGTATTGTTCACAAGCAACAATAGAAATAATAGTGTAGGTGTATTGTTTTCCGCTGGAGTATCGCTTAACAAATCATTCCTCAACTAGCCAATAGCGGCGCCTTAACATACACGTTTTGTTCAATTACTATTGTATTTTGTTTTAAAATAATGTTCGAAGTGTTGAAGCACGCACAAATACAATTTGAGATCATTCACTGCCTAACTTTAACTAGTGTTATCTATTATCGTTTTAGCGTGACTTTAATGCAGTCGAAATTATTGAATTGAGAGTTTATTTTACTTAGAAAACTGTAGTAATACCTATTGTCTTTGTCAAACTGTGTTTCGTGTGAAATAGAAACTTCAATGCAGTGATGGATTGAAAGACATTAACGATAAAAATTGCTTATCAAAGCTTTGCAAAATTTAATCCGACTCCCACGTTACTGCTCGCGGGCCAGAGTTTAACTACCCCTGCACCATATCCACATTAAGGTGGTTAAAAACGTCTAGCGAGAAAAATCGGCAAAAATCTGCGAGCATATATTGGCCAGTGGAACGAACCATCGGCTGAAGTTTCATAATCCAATTGTGCTCTCAATAGAACAATTTTATTCCCCGTGAATGATCGGGAAAAGCAGTCGAAATCAGAAGAGCTCAAAACTTCGATCGAGATGAAGGTTTCAAATTCACTTTCAAAGTTTCAGGTTTTAAACCACATTGAACCCTCTATTTAAGAATTTCATATCGCCGACCCCTGACAACAGGCGTGAGTTATGCAGTGAGTTATATGTGCATAGACTATTTTCAAAATTCGCGTTAAAAATATTCATCGCTACGATCTGCGCCAACTTTGGTTTTAAGACCATTACTCGTGTGAACCCGTCATCCCGAGGCTTTTCAACGAGATCTATCGCTATATCACCTCGAGGTGAACGTAAGAAATTTGAACATTACATATCCACTATCCAACTACGCCGCTGCCCATTAGAAACCTACGCCAAATAGCGAGACACCGGGCAGCGTGCTGCCCGGCGGGCCAGCCTCACTCCCTAACTCCCAGATTTGGTTAGATTTCTCCGACCTCCCGTCAGGGCGCGGGTTTGAAGTCGCTTGCGCGGTCTTCTTTGTTAACTAGCGGCTTTTCCTCACTGGAATTACCGCGGATCCGAGGGGCCCTTTGCTCGGCTTGCCTCCCAAAATCGGCTGGCCAACGTATCGTTTCTAAGAGTAGATAGCTTAAGGTACCTAACTAACCCCGCTTCCTTATGTCTCATTGCGCTTCCAAACTCCCCCGACTATTCGTCAGTTGAGCGAGGCCGTTAAACCTACCAATACATCAACCGTCCAGGGCCGCCCAAGGTGTTACCCCAGGTCCGAACGCAAAGCGGGTTTCACCGGATTAGTCCCTCTTCGGGGAGGCTGCCGGATGAGAGTTGAGCAATGAGTCTGCCCGACGGGGTGTAAACAAAGATGACCATATGGCCCGAGCTGCACATGCCCCATTAGGCCCTAGGAACGTTAAGTAGTGAGTTTATTTGCACAGACGCTTTTAATTCATCGCTATTATCTGCATTAGCTGGCGTCGCGGCGGTAGAAATTGAACCACCCCCGCCCCAGCATCTAATGAACGCAGAGTGCCGGCACGCAGCGTCCGCGATAGTCGCACTCTTATTGTCCCCGTGAAGTCGGCAAATGAAACCTTGCCGAAACGTCGAGATAAACTATCGTCTAGTTCCACGCGGTATGAATCCGTTTTCTTTCGACTAAACTGTGATATTAAATAACTGTGAAAGTTTTAGAGTTTACATAGTTTTCATACTTACATTGCTAGAAAATATTACGGCATTTTGGTATCCATTAGTATGTACAAGTCTGCCTAATATTCATAGAAACAAAATAATAAAAAAAACAAATGTATACCTTCTCAAAGAGTTCATATTGTTTGACTTCAATAGAATATTTTTGAAAAAAGTTCTATATCTTGGCCACATTTTGAATTACCCTTTCACGCTGTGATATTAGGTCCTTACCTATGAAATTGTCGATTCTCAATACTGGCAACTTTGAACTCAAATATCATTGGTTTTATAATTCCAAATTCAAATATATGTCAAATTAAAGCCAGTGAAGTTCTGTTTCTAAATCAGTGTTTCTTTTGTTTTCGCGTCATTTGATTTTGTTCTGACGTCGTTCTGTTCACGACTATGGAAAAGTTAAAATATCGCGTTATTTTCGAATACGAGTACCGCCGTGGCACCAGCGCTGCAGATACAGCTCGAAGAATCAATGTTGTGTTCGGGCCAGTCACCACTAACGAACGCACGGTGCGTCTCTGGTTCCGACGTTTCCGTTGTGAAAATGTTGATTTGAAGAACGAGCTCCGTGGGCGACCGGAAACGATAATGAAGGATTGAAAACGATAGTGGAAGCTGAACCATCACAAACTCCGTCAGCGTTAGCAGTTGCCTTCGGTGTAAGTGACTTAATTCATTTGCGTCAAATTGGGAAAGTGGGTACCGCATGAATTCAGTGAAGCCCATCAGCAAACATGATCGAACACACACTGCACAACAGACGGTCGCCAAATTAGAAGAGCTGCTTCAGGAAACTCTCCGTCACCCACCGTACTCTCTAGAGTACTCTGACCTTGCTCCAACTGATTTCCACTTTTTTCGGAATTTTGACCACTTCTTGTTAGGAAAAAAATCAGTTGCTATGAGGCAGTCATAACGGCATTCGAATAATTTATTGATTCTCTCTCCCAGATTTTTTTAGCAAAGGAATCAATGAACACCCATACAATGGCAAAATTGTATCGATAACATTGGTACATAATTTGATTGATTAAATGTATTATTTCCAAAACAAAAATTAATTTTTCTTTTTCGACATAGAATAGCAATTTCATAGATGAACACCTAATATTACCAATTTTGTATTTTTTTACAGGTAATATAATAGTTTTCTCGACATAACGACTATTATTATTTATGAAGCCACTTTTCATTCGTTTGATATGTTTTTACCATGCATATTTCATTTATAAGCGAAGTTTTTTTTTAAATGGTAGCAACCCCAAAATTGGCATTAGAAATTGCCTTCTTAGAGCCCATCGAGGCATCTTCGATGGTGTTTTTCTCTGAATTAATAACGATATTATTAAAATAAATATAAATTAGACGAAATTTTTGCATAGTTCCTGTCCTGAAGTTATCTTTTATTCCTGAAAATCGGCTTTAAAATAAATTTCTGCGTCATGTTGTATTTATTTTTATTCAGCTGTAAAATAATTATAATTTAATTTTAAGTTTACTCAAAAATCAAACTAGGTATTGCGTGACTTGCAAGTATTCGTGTGCAATCGCGTAACATCCGCAGTAATCTGCAGTCATTTATCGTTTCTTTCCATATCCCAAATTTAGCGTTCGGGAATCCTCCAACGCCGCAATGGCTGCCAAATAATGTCGCTCTGAATTACCTAGGTATGTAAGTATGTTTGTTGTATTACGTTCGTCTTAAGGGGATGTTATGCTGGCACTTCACTTGGTGTAGCGTATTTGCGTATTAGCCTTATTATCCCGAAAACGCCCATGCGTAGAGGAGACATTCGTTTTTGTTTGGTTTATTTGTGCAAATAAGCTAAATAACGCAAATAGCAAATACTCAAAGGACACACCAAAGGACGCAAATAGGCCAAATATTCTCCTGGATTTGTCTCCGTGTGTCATAAATCATGATGGACTGGATAAACGAAACCGTTTTGCGATTTTAAGAATTATAATTCTATATATCAAATGAATCTTGATATATCAAATGAATCCTTGCATTTGAGACCCCAAAAATACACCACATAAAAATAAAACCGAATGAAAGACGCCTGGATCGACATTCAAAATAACATGGGAGTTCCATGCACAGTGACAGAGCTATAGAAGAAATAGAAGAGGGAATGTTTGATGTCAGCGTACGAGGATACAGAACATGAGTTAAGAAATCAGAAACTTCAGGAGAGGCACAGGTGATGTATACCGACCCATTTAGTTTTCTGGTACCCATTTATAAGTGCAACCCATCTATGAATACTGAGGTTAGCAATAAAACACTATTTTGTTTTTTTTTTTTTTAAATGAAGTAGGTAAGTAAGTAGGTACCTATAATCTGTTCGTTTAGGTATTTAGAGGCCAAAAAACGTAAAGTTATAACCAGTCTAATCTTTAAAGGTATAGCATCTCTCTATTTAGTCTTTCATTTTTCTTTGAAATTATTGTATTAACTTTTTGTAATAGCAGCTCAAAATCTGTTTATGCAGAATGCTGCAGAAATTATGAAATTCATTCAAGGGTTCGCCAACAATTCCTCAAATTTATTCTCCATAAATTCACTGAAAAAAGAAACATCATCATGTTAAGTTACACGTACTATGAGCTTGCACATCAAGCGTTTTGTGTCTCTGGATATACAGCCTATAATATTTATAGGTATGGGTACTTACTTAGTTCGATTCTTATGAATTGTCAACATCCACCAGTGCCTTGTTTTCCATAGTCTTTTAGTAATGTTGTGCTTGTGTAGACATAACGCTTGCACATCAAACGTTTTGTATCTCTTGCTTTACAGCATAGAATATTTATAGGTACAGGTACTTAGTTCGATTCTTGTGAATTGTCAACATCCACCAGCGCCTTGTTTTCCATGGTCTTTTAGAAATGTTGTGATTGTGTAGACATAACATGTATTAGTGATGTGCATTCAGGTAATAATAAAGAGCTGCTGCTGTTAACATGTTCATCTTGGTACGTTCAGTGGTAACTGGCAAGGCAAATAGGCAAACATTCAAGTGATTCGCTGTTTGAGTATATGTGTGGATGGCCGGTTTGTGTATGTTTATTTTTGCTCAAATATTTGCCCAAAAACAGCGATACCGCTACACGAATACGCTACACCAAGTGAAGTGGCAAAATTCAGTGTCCAAGCGCAACACACCGCACGGTGTTCCGTACAGTTGAATAGTGAATTTAGTTTACTAAGAAAACCGTGACCTAGGTAATTTTACAAGTACCTAATTTTCTTGTCGTCTTCTTGTTCGTTTGCCTCTGTTAAAATACAAGAAAATGGTTGTTCGCTCATTTTTTCTGTGTAATTATCAGTTTGTCACACAAAAATCCAGAACGGCTGCTGCTCCGGCCCCTTAAGGCGTTTACGTCACGTCTCGATGGCGTTTCGTGTTCGTGAGTCTTTATTTTTACCGCTAAGCGTGGCCAAGCACCACGCGTCGCACGGTGTTCCATGCAGGCTAGGCTGCTAAGAAAAAATCGGTCAAGTGTGAGGTTTACTCGCGCGCCGAGGGTTCCGTGTTCGTACCGTGAAATATTTTATCACACGACGCCTAGAAAACAACCTTTAGCATTCCATTGATGTTGATATTTTTAAATCAGCAAATTGCATATGAGTTTATACATTCATGTGATCGATGATTTATACACTCTTCTATATAAAATTTGGTATTTTAATTAGACAAATTTCGCGTTTTATACAATATTCTTTCGTTACATTATCTTTACATATTACCACCTATTAAAAACTTGTCAATTACCGTCTTGTTTCCGTCGTAGCAAAATTGAAAGAGTTTTGTTAAAAAAAACTATGAATTCAGCTTTGCCCAGTTCATCCTCGCCTTTTACCGGAAACGATTGATTGGTTTGGTGGGAATTATTTCTAAGAATGGAATGTTTGACCTTATTTTGTGAATTAGTATATCATTTTGATACGTGGAAGATAGTGGGCATTGAGAAAAGACACATAAGATGAGATGGGAGGCGATTGGGTAGTAGAATATGCAGTCTTCTGCGCTGATTTAGTCGGAGCCTGTTCGGGTATTTTTATTTGAAATCTTAATTTTTCACTGATACAACCAACACTGGCTTGCCCCGGACATTACAACCAGTGACGTAACTAGGTACTCGCAGACCCTGCGCCCTTAACTCCTGTCATATTTGTCAAAAGAACAGTTAATCTTCGAAAAAAGTAATTGCCTGCGGTACCAAAAAACAGTTTATATAAATAAAACCTGCAGCACTATAAAAAATACTTCTTCGTATAAACGAGGCCCAAACTATAATTGTCCAAAAAATGTTTATTTTTGGGCGGAAAAACCACCTATATTTTGCCTGTATTTTTTTAGTAATTTCTCTCTTATCAACGTTTCGCAAAAGTTTATATGCCCCCTCCCCCGTTACAATACTGCGGGGGGGGGGGGGTTTGTAGTTACGTCACTCGATCCTTGATCTAAAGAAATTAAAAATTGCGTGTTAATGTATTTGTGAAGTGCATTAGCCAATTTGTCTGGTCATTTTTAGAAAACTCGAAAATTACATTATAGTTCAATGTATGAAGCTAACTAAAACTACTGTGCGTCGCGCCGTACATTGCTAAGAAAACGATCGAAAACAAAAACATCAGAACAGCTGAGAGCGTCTTTTTTCAATGACAGGAAAAAAACGTGGTGAGAATGTTCAATGTCATTCGCGTAGTTTTTACGCTATTTTTGGCGTATTTTCATTAAAGTGCGTTTTAAATTAAAATGTCAAATTGTTTATAAACAATACACGAGGTGTATTCGTGTATAAGTTTTATTCGAACTGTTTGACTCTAGGCTTGGTTTTTTTTTTGCCATATTTAGAGAAAACTGGTTAAAAAGTTTTGAAATACGAACCGATCGATTACCAAATCTGTCCTTTAGCCTGGTCTGTCCTGGTTATTATCACAAACAGTGGACGATACATCTACCTACTTAGATGGTATATGGTAGTGAAGGGTTGTACATGATGTGTGGCGTCTTATCACTGCCACCAGTCCTGGATCTTTTATGATATAACCTGTTTCTTAATTTACCTCAGCCCAAACCAAGACTGCGTATACATCTCACATTTGTTCTGACTGTAATGTTGATGACACCATCGAATTTATATCAATTTGGATAGCCAAGCAGCTCTTTTAGCAATAGCTTCGGACGCTAAGATCAAAGCTGGTGCAAAACTTTTGAACTCTTTGGTTGAAAATAACAGGGTATTTCTGATATCAGTTCTCGGTCATGCAGGGATCGAAGGCAATGAAAAAGCTGACGAACTTGCTAAGGCGGGAGCGAAGGGAATGTTATACGGCCCTGAACCATGCTGTGACGTACCAAAAAGCCTGGCAAACATAATGCTCAAAAACCAATGTTTAGAACAAACCTTCAACCACTGGAACAACACCCCAGGCTTGCTTGAATCATTCTAAAGCGCTGATCAAAGCTTACGACCGTAAGACTGCCCACGAGGCTTTAGCACTAAATAGAAACAATTTACACATGTTAGTAAGGGCGCTCACGTGGCATTGTGGCCTGACAAGCAGATGTTCAACCTCAAGCTTCGGAACACTAGAGTGTGCAAATACTGCTAAACTGCAGACGTAACTCCTCTGCACCTCGTGTGCGAATGAGGCCCACTTATGCGTAAACAAACACACATCTTGGGTTGCTACTACCTGCAAACTGAAGAGGAAAACAATCCAGCGCTTAAAGTATACTATAGTAGGTGGCGACCACAATAGACCGAAAATGGTCGCAGTGATAGGTACAAGGCCCAATAAACCTTGAAACAGCCCCACACAACAAAATAAAAAAAATAAAATGTTATATCCTCCTCTGGTGCTAATAACACCTTTTAATCTAGATTACAAAGTCGCTGTTCGCGATTTATTCGCATATGCATATTAGATGCTTTGCTGTTTCAGCTTTTTCTTTGCAAAATCTGCCGTTTCATCCTTAGCAATTCCAATATTTTTCAAATGGTAGTTCACTGCACAGTGAAAGGTCCTATTATTAGCCTTAGTTCACCTTTACTAAGAGAAAGTAGTTTCATAATCTTTTTTGATGAAAGGTTTATGCTTTTTTCATTTGTCCTGGAATTTCATCCCAGTATTTGGAGTTCGCTCTTTTGTTCTAGAATGGGATTTGATCCGCACTGTGGCTTCTAGTCACACCACAGAATGGGTCAGGGCCTATGAAGAGCGTATTGGCTACCGTCTTTGCAAGGTTGTCATTATTTTCGTTATCTTCTACACTCCTTCGTGCCCTGGCACCCACACCAGAGTTACTTCGTTCTATTTTACCAGTTGCTTAATGGTATTTAGACATTCCCAAACAAGCTTCGACTCAAAGACTTTTCAGAGCTTTGAGAGCTGTGCTCAGCACTATGGTGTATCGTCTCTCGTTGTTGGCTATTCTACTTGGTGCTTTGTTATCGGATATTTACCGAAATCAGTATGATGTAGAAGGACAATTTAGCTGCAACAACTGTTGAATGGCGTTCAGTGGATGAATCGCTACTTAACAAAACTACCTGATTAGTCGAGGCGGTGGCTTCCCATAGAAAAAAAAACGTATCGTTTGGGGAAAACCCGCCAGGAACGAAGCTCCTTACTATTTTATAAATATAAACACGTTTATACAATTGATATATCCAGCGGCGCGGCCGCCTCACGCGCCCCGCATAACGCTTTTTTATTACGGTCGATTTCTACTAGTCGACTTCCCGCGAGCCGCGTTAAAGACCTTCGGTCCCAAAAATATTCAGTCTTTGGAAGCGTTATCGCACTGAACGCTGGCATGAACACATGATCTGTCATCTCATCGCTGCCATTCGGTAAAAACCGACTTTTGTTTTTCGTTTTTCAAGCAATCATTTTGGTGATTTAATCAAATACTTTTAAATCTAATCCAATTATTTTCACGTTTTTTCGTATAAGCTTCGAGCGACGCAATTTCCCGTAGTTTGACAGCTTGAACAGACCTCTATCCTCTCTCTTTCCTACGCCGGGCTCTTGGAGCGCCAACTTTTTATCGCTTTGTCCAAAAATCCCGGCGAAATTGTAACTAATTTGAGGTACATCGTACCATTTTTGACAACTTTGGACAACGTTGATGACCATTACTCGGGCGAACCCGTCCCGAGCTTTTCAACGAACTTTTTCGTTATATGGCGCGAGCGTAAGGAATTTGGACAATGCATATTCACAGTCCAACGTCACCAAAGCCCGCGAGAGACCTACTCCTTACCACGAGGCACTGGGAATTTTCAAACCCAGTAGAGTATCCTCGTGCCCTCGCTACCAAATTTAGACACATTTCTCTATCCACCCGTTTGGTGGATAGAGAAACCCGGGCTCGAAGTCGCTTGCGCAACCTTTACTCGGATGCCATCCGAAATAGGGCGGCCATCGGATCGTTTCTAAGGATAGGTTATCTAGGGATATGTAACACGATAGTTTTTAGGGATAGGCAACACCAACCCCCCGCGTCTTAAGAAGCATTACGCTTCCAGACTCCCGGCTATTTGTCAGTTGAGCAAGGCCGGTAAACCGACTATATATTGTATGTCAACTGGTACGGGAAACTCGTCCACCCCGGAGCGTATCAACGAACTTTATCGCTATATCACTCCGAGGCGAAACACAGATCAGATACTTGGTGGACGAAGACAAGCTTCTTACCAAGCTCCACCTCAGCCCGTAAGAGTCCTACTCCTTACAGCAAGGCACTGGGAATTGCCGCCCAGCGGGCGGCCTCACCCCCTTGCTGCCAGATTTTGTCGGATTCCTCCGACCACTCGTCTGGTTGCGGGTTCGAGGTCACTTTCGCGGTCCTCTACCTCTACATTTACTACCATTTTTGACATTTGCTATAGCGACATATGATATGTTTAACGTATAGCGAATATCACGGTGGCGATTCATCATAGGGGGGATTGTGTAGATTCTAGCGCCGTACAAGCATTTTGCATTAATTTCGCTGACAATTTACTATGACATGTATTTTTGCCTTAAATACGATCGGTGTCATTGCCAGGGCCTTTGCGAGGTTGAATTTTGGTCCGAATACACATACTTTTTTTCCCGGTTATTTTGGACCCGTTTTCAAAGTCGGTCTCTTGTACCAAAACTGGCGGTTCGGAATAACCACTTCAAAGGAATTAGTTATTTACATCTACTTTGAAGACACACCAAGAAAGAGAAATGTTACAGCGGATCCATCTGGGATGTGGACTCATCTAAATTAATTTTCTTCGGACTTCGGCGTATGTAAAGCTACTAATTAAGGTTCGTCGGTCAGGCGATCTAGCCTCGTCACGTTAATTGCGGTGTTTAATGCGATTTAACGGCATTCTCAGCCTACTATTCTAAAGTATATTGCAAAGGTTCATTGGCCATATAATGAGGCTGTGACGTCATGGGCGGATAGTGACCGACAAGGGCACAGATATCTCGGGCCTTTAATGTTATCTTTATTAATCTTTTCATTAATTAATGTGTATTTTTTATTAAATACGTTTGCCAAATAATTGCACAGTGTTTCCTTGTAATTATGCTGTTGGAAACCCTACCTAAAAGAGCATTGCCAATTGAGTCTGGATATTTTTATCATTGAATATTATTGTTATTATTATTAAGAGGTTTTAGAAACATACAGGCTGATCAGTCACTTAGCCGGGATTAAACTTTGGAGGGGCGAGACATATTGTTAGAGGGTAAGACCACCAGACAAAATACAATTTGTTATTGCGCAAATTGTAATCCATAGTGTGATTATATTAATTTGTTAGACAAATATGGGGTTGTGACTACGTTTTTATACAACATTTAAAATATAATTAAATTAAACTAGATAATATAAATAGATAAGATTTCTTTTAATTATTTTTAATTCATTCTCAGAGATGTGTTTCTTGAATAACAGTCTGAAAAAGCTTCAGAAACGACAGAAATTAGTGCTAGGCGTAGCATATTTGGGCGGTCCACTTTCATCTCACTCTTGTTGTATAACACATATGGTGGCATTCTGTGACACTGATTTGTTGCCGGTATGGGCTTAGGCTATCTGGAGTTTTCATAGTCTAGCTAGAATAATATTACCTAAATGTTTTGTTGTTTATTGCAAACTAGCGGAATGTTACCCTGCATCCCTGAGTTCCTGGCCCCCCCCCGGGGGGGGGGGCCGGGGGGGGGGGGGGCGGGGGGG
>JAOPUG010000215.1:10228746-10239270 GCA_027564375.1 Micropterix facetella | reverse complement strand
ATGGATAAGCATTAGAGGTACCTACTTACCCCCGCTGTCTTAAGAAGCGTACACTTCTAAACTCCTTCAGAATCAGTAAGTGACAACACGGCCGGTTGCCAGCCCCGTGCGCCAGCTGTCCACCTCGGGCGGCCCTGTATGGTTAAAGTATTGGTCGGTTTACCGACCTTGCTCAACTGGGGGAGTTAGAAGCGTAATGCGACCTAAAGAAGCGGGGGTAGTTAGGTACCTTAAGCTATCTACCCTTAGAAATGATACGTGGGCTACCCGATCTCGGATGGCTAGCCGAGCAAAGGGCGCCTCGTATCCGCGATAATTCCGGTGAGGAATTGCCGCTTACTTAAGATAGAAGACCACGCAAGCCACTTCGAACCCGCGACATATCCTTATCCCCAAAGAAAGTGATCCATAGGTGTGAAATCCACACGATCGTGGAGGCCAGTTCACAGGTCCATTATGCGAAATTATGCGCTCATGGAATGTTTCCCGCAATAAATTGAAGGTGTCGCGCGCTGTGTGGCAAGTTCTGGCGTAAGTCTATTGATGGTAAAATGGCAAACCGAACTGACCACAAATCAGCTGTCAGCTGTCAAATTGGCTGTCCAAACTAGACTTCTAAAATAAAACATCATATACAATTTGCCAGTTGATTCAGAGGTAGATAAACATCCAAATAAACGGAGACCATATTGTGTATGTTACGAGGCTGGGTATTAAAAATGGTAAGACGCCCATTATAGTAGAACTGTTTGATTTCGGCATAAAACTAAATATTCTAAAGAATACTAAAATACTAAAAAGGATCAGAAATCTACATGGCAGACGATTATATTAATAACCATGAAAGGCGAATATTGATTTTTACGTAAAAATGGCTCGAAACGCAAGTCAATCAGCTCGTCTTTTCGGCACAAAACTGTACATAGACAATAGGCTATGGACGCATGTGACGTTGGCGGCGGCTTCGGAAAGTAGACCTCGATGACGCCTTTGGAAAATAGACCTCGAGGACAACCAACAGTGATATTTAAAATACCGCGAAAATCTAGTGTGCACACATCATCAAGCGCCGGTTACATTGAGAAGACACAGCAAAAGCCTTAACCACAAAAACCTTTCTTGAGAAAGCCACAACTGCCATTACTTAGCAAGAGGTGCCCTCAAGTAAATACTTTAAAAAAAGATGCAAGCCGAAGCAGGGTCCACCAAAATCTGGATATAAGCACGAATAAGAACGAAAAGGAAAAGGGAAGGGGAAAAGGGGAAGAAGGGACGGAGAGCAGAAAACTAACGATTCCTGCAATAAACTCATCAGCAGGTGTGGTAGAAGCTAATGACTCCGGGACACATTCCCTAGTCTATGACACATCTATTTTTAAAAAAAAACGAGTACGCCATAGCACGAAATTTCAATTTTTCATGTTAATGTTCGAAGCTTATTCAACAAGATACTTGAAATTGATTTTTGTCTAACAAAATTTGTGGAAATACCAGACAAATTGTCGGATGCGCTGAAACATTTCTGAACCCGGACAATTATCGCATGGTGCACCTAAACAACTATTATATGGCGGCTTGTCAATACCGATCTACTAAAGAACATGGAAAAACTGCGATTTATGTTGTTAATAAGTACACAGTAGACGCCCTAGACATCACTGGATTTAATGATGAAAACGATTTTGCGGGTACAGCGATACGAGTAAAGGAATTGAACCTAACGATAGCTTGCATATACCGATCCAAAAGCGAATCAAGAGACGTTGAGACGACATCAAAAAGCGTGGTGTCGGTAACTCAACAGAAAAAAGAACTATTGATAAGAAAATAACTGAATATTGATGAACAGCATTTTAATAAAAAATCAGAGAGTGAAATATTTAATACCTACTTCAGGTCAAAATCCGTAGAACTGGCATTACAAATTCAGCTACCTACAAAGTCGGCCTATCACAAGTATTGTAAAAATATGAAAGTGGATGAATCAATATATATGTACCCTGGCCTCGATGAAATACCTATTAGAAGTATTTAAAAGCATAAACATGTACTGGCACATTGTCTAACATATCTTTTCAAATGGAAATTTCCAGATTGCTACAAAGTAGCTAAGATTATATAGATTTATAAAAAGGGTGATCCCACGAGCATAGAAAATTATTGGCCTATATGTAGCCCTACTGTGTAATTTCTCAAAAAAATCGTTGTACCTCAGGGCTCAATATTAGGACCTCTCCTCTTCCTACTATATTGTAATGATTTAGCAACTAACATAACATGTGCTAAAAATTTCCAATTTGCAGATGACACTACATGTAGACAAAAAAAAACTTAAATTATTTTCTCGATATTGCCAAGTCTACTAAATTTCTAAGAATTTACATCGATGATGATATATCATGGAAAAGCCATACAGGCCAGCTTAAGTCCAAATTATTTTAGCTTGCTATGCGGTATCCAGATAAGGAAGGTAATGGACGAAAAGGAATTTCTGAGTGCTTACTATTCTCTGGTTGAACCTCACTTGAGATATGGGATTGTCACGGATATCAAAGATGACTTATTTTACAGAAAAGAGCCGTGAGAGCTATACGCGGAATAAATATGAGAGAAACTTGCAAATCACTTATCCCCACCATTTATGCCACACTTATTCATGAAAGCCTGTGTAAATTCAATAAAAATAAAGAAAAGCACCTAATTCAGTCCCAGATACATTCCTACAACACAAGGCACAAGTCAATGTATACTCATAAATCTATACCGCCAACTTCAAAATTTCGAAGAATAGCACAATATAGATGTATAATATTTCATATAAGTTGCCAGAAGAATTAAAAAAGATACAATCATATATACAATTTAAAAAAACAAAGAATATTTATTACATATATGTTTACATGACAAAGTCTTTTCGAAATTTATATTTCTGTATATACAATCGACTACTTGAAATTTATTTATTCTCGACATTTTAATTCTAATTTTATTTTTCAACATTTTATTTTATTGCCAATTTATTTACTGATTTTATAATGACATGATCTAATAATCACTGATTCATCAGAATATTAATCACAGTAACATGATTTAGGAATATTACGAATTTTTGATAGCCTGTCGTGGATTTGATATTTCTATTTTAGACATATTTTTTATTTTATCTTTTTTTTCTCTCATTTTAATTATTTTTTCAATATTTAGATTACGTACTGGTTGATTATTTCAGTTTATTGACATTACTATTTTTAATGTGATTTAATTTTTAGTTTGTCGTATCATGGCCATGGTGGATTTGAGAACTCTTGCTTGGATATTATTTATTTCTCATTTACTTCGGCCCTTCCCGACAAGAGGGGAGCCAAGTATGGCAAACTTGCGAGGTTTTGTTACTATGCACGATAAATCGAGTAAACTACGTCCGATTTCAAAACATCTTTCGCCAATAGGTAGTTATGGCCAATGTGCAGAGACTAGTTGATTTTGGGATATGTACGACCTATAAGTTTTTTAAATTTCAAGTCAGTTAAGTTTGCGGTTGCCGCCTCTCTGCCAAAATAGCAAAACGTATGTATTAGGGGACTATGCGTCTATAGGAGTCCCTTTCATTGTATTTTGAACCAATTTTTTGAAAACAAATAAAATGTTGCCATCTAACGAGTGTCGCCAGAAGCTTTCTTGTGTGTGATTAGAATTGCAGCCGATAGATGGCGATCGAAAATTATTTAATATTTCTATTTTAGAATCTTACGTCCTATAGAATATATTCTCCTAATACTGCGGAAGAGTAATTTGAATGGAAGTAAAATGTTACACCGACAGACGGACATACAACAAACACACCGTTTTTGCCTGACGTAACATTTAAACCCCTTACAGAAAGTAACTCCTCTTCATTCAGGTGGTCATTACAGGAGTGGCACAATGGATCTCTTATGGTTTACGTGTTCAGTTCAGGTAGTTGTTTTAGACTACCGTGAACATCATATTATATTATACATACTCGTACATAGAAGAAAATAATCATATGGGTCAAAGTTTGACAAACCCTTGGGTTTTCCCCTTGCCGAGTTTAACTATAAATTTATATTTTACGATTTACACAATGTAAAGCTGTTTTTTTTAGTTTCCGAATGTAATTTTATTTTTCCTATTTCATTCTATTTTTGCGGGGTATACCTACCCTTGCGGGGTTTTTTAATTAAAATTACCTTTGACTTCGTATTAATTACTTTTTTTTAAATTTTTATATTATTTTTCAAGATATTGTGATTAGCGGCATATAAATGGAATTCAGTATGCGCTATCTCCACATAGCGTAGATTATGTTGGCATTACTGTTTACGTTGGTATTACCATATATTAAATAACAAGTTATATAATCAAAGGTATTACTCTTACGTTGGTACCATTGTGTTTTACTGAAATCACAAATCCATTATTATCAGGGCACCATTTTATTTAAAAATAATATCGACTATTGAATAATGTAAATGCATCAAGGATTTTTAGCATAAAAGTAATATTTGCCTTTTTTACGAAACAAGGCAAACTGACAGTTGTCGGGTTTCCATCATTATTGAGACCGCGTACACACCGCTATTTTAACGGTGTTATAGCGGTGTTTACGTGCGATTTCAAAGTGACTTTACCTTGAGGTTTATACGTCTCAAAAAAACTTCATTTCTAAGAATTTAATAACACAAAAATGTTAGATTCTGATGTTAGAGTGACTAGCTCTCTCAAACTGTGAAAAACTAACATTTTGCGATCAAATTTAAGTAACTCCCACGTTTATTTATACAAAAATAAAAATATGAGGCTTGAAGCAAATTTCATAATCTTTAGTAGGTACTATGATGCGAAATTTCAATATTTAGATTTTTTTCTGAATAAAAATAAATAAAAGCTGAAGTCATCACCTTTTTGTAATATGTATTTTGCTTGGAATCTATATGGGCAAACAATTTGAAATTATATTGGTAATACGTACCAATTAAGTGACTAAAATGTGATAATGCAATATTTTGCATTGTTTTTATTTTTCATTATAATCTTTCAAAAACTAAAAAACAAATTATTTGTTTTTTTAGTTTAGGTATCTCCGCAGAAACAATAATAGTCTTTCGGCGTATTGCGTACCGTTGGTGTTTCTAATAATGTTATCTCCGCGCAAGTAATAATACGCTTTCGGAGTATTGTAGCCCGCTAGTGTTTCGATTGGCAATCATTCTGCTTTTTTCCTTAAATTTGACAGTTTTTATTGTTAGGGATTTTAATAACATCAATATCAAAGTTTTTGAGTGTCTACATATTTATATATAAGATCCAACAAATGATCTGAGACACCGCACACATGAACTTTCGTACGAGTATTTACACATTTCCGTCGGCCATTTTCCATTTATCTTGCTCACTGTGGTTTCGTGGCATTCCTTCTTAATATAACAATACATATCTCTAGTTCCGTCTACGAATAGGTATTTGCCCTATTTTTCTTGGAATATGGCAGTGCTCTATGATTAGAGTTGCCATATTTGGCTAGGGTCTCGTCAGGACGTTCTAGGAATTCTAAGATGGGGCGTATAAAAATACTCAAATCTGTGATAAAAAATATAATTCTATATTTTAGATAAAATATGTGTTTGTTTATTAAGGTTACATCACAAAAATATTTTTAATTTATTGCAGAAGTACTTGGATGACCATACTTTTCAGAAGTTTTGCTTTTTTCAACAATTCTTTGCGCCCTTTAACATATTTGTAGAGCTCTGCAATTCATGTCATAATTAACTTGACACTGTAAAATTGACTCCAGTCTCTGGGATCAGGCGATTTCGTTCATCAGTCCACCGTGGCATTATGTTACGATTGCAAACAAATACTCGCATAATTTCAACACTTGGAATTTTCTTTCAAGATTTTCAGTTTCTTTAAAAAAGTAAATCCATTTCTCTTCCACCGAATTGATCGACTTCCATTTTTTCGAGGAAAGTTTAGCTTCTAAAAATATGTTGCTCAAAGAGATTGTCGCCCAAAGTATCCACACATGCTACTATTAAGGTATACAATAGTGTTTTCATTTTTTTTCCATTCTGGGATGTCAGATAGCATCATCCAACCAAACACTGTATATGTATCAAATGTAACAGACCATTTTTTTAGATAATCAGAAGATGTGTTAAAAAATGCTACTGTCTCCTCTTAAAATTTTGAAATCAAAATTGTTTAGGATCCTCATTTTAAGTTGTTCATTTGCAAAATTTGTATTGCGCAGTTTCAATCGGGACATTTTAGTCTTTTGTAGGGGCGTCGGGACAGAGAGCTCAATAACTGCGACAGTCGCGATATATCGGGACGGATGGAAACACTACCTATGATCACATACAACCACTACTTACTATCCGCATTGTAGGTGCGTCCTGATCAAGTTTTCGATACTAGTAGACATGCAGTAACAGAAAGCTTAAAAAGTGCCTAATCTGTCTTTAGACATTTGCGTTAGCTGTTGATTAGCTTTTAGAGAAAATTTAGACATTTTCGTTTGGCAGTCTTATCGTCGTATCTACGTTAGCTAGTGGTACTTACCGTCGAGTTTTATTTATATAATCGCAGGGGTATATTACTTGTATAAACATAGCTAGGAAGAAATTTGACGATATTAGTAGACATTTTACCACTTGAACACACCGCATCCGGAACATTTATTTATAGTGTGCATCGAAAGGCGATTTGGTCGAATACCGAATATTCGACCAAAAATCTGCCCGAATAGCCGAATATTCGGCTAAACTTTACATTCTTGAAGGCGATTTGGCCCAATACCGAATATTCGACCAAAAATCTGCCCGAATAGGCGAATATTTGGCTAAACTATTCAGTCTTATTTTGTACTCTACATACGACTCCTCTAACATAGCTGCTCCTCAATTACTTAATAATTTACGTAAGTACAAAAATATGAGATTTTGATCATATTCGATGTGGTGGCCCAAATATGTATAATATTATATTGGTGTATGTGTCAAAAAGTTTACGAGTGCAGAACAGAACAATCTCTCGTTTGCTATTTATGATTAAGCTAGGCACAGCAATTCTTTTTTAGATATTGGATTTAGATTTCTTTTTATTGTAAAATAGGTTGTCCTTCGTCTTAAAACATGTAGTTATTCGGCCTGCCCAATATTTGGCGGAAATTCAACTTTTCGATATTCGGCGGAATAAGCCAAATATTCCGCAAAACAGTAATAATCCCATCTTCCCGATTTTAGTCGCCACAATTAGGCGGGCAGATCTAGAATCTATTCTGGGGTCTAGATCTAGGATCTAGAAACTTTTTATATATTTGGGTTGAGTGAAGTGTTTAGTCGTCTCAGAAATGTCATAATCGGAGCCGGAAATTCCAGCCCCTTCTAGCAACTAACTATCAATATATTATATTGTAATATGATAATTTATTAAGCTTATTGATAATAGTCGTTTTTCTTGTAAGATTCAATGTCAAATCTTAACTAAGTAACACTGACTGTAAAATAGAGCATGTCTGTATTTCAGTTTAAAATCATATAAAATAATTTATTTCATGGTTACCACTCTCGACATCCTTGATTTAAAGATTTTTAATCTGTAGAACGGTTAAAGAACCTCAGAATGAATTACAAGAAAATAAGGCTTTCGATTCAATAATACTTCTCGTTTTGATCTCAAACACTCCTCGGTTTCACTTATGCTATGCGTATTTTTCCTGAATTTAAAAAGGGTGGACTAGCGCCACCCCGCGGTGAAAATGCGAACTATCTCCTTACCTTGTATAAATACTGATCGAACATTCTGCATACATCTACATCAGTGCCGACGTTGTAAGTCGCCTCCATAGTCCATGTCACGACGGGTTTTCGAGACCGACGCCGAGATCGGCCGCGTCCGAGGACGCCCGAGCGCGCCCGAGTCGAGCCGAGCGGATCCGAAAGTTGCCCCCGAAAGCCGACGGACTTTTCAAACGTTCAAATCCACACTCGAAGTCACTTTTATACGGTACACTGCCTTGCACTGTTTTTCCCGACGCGGGCGGGTTCAACGCACCGCGCGGCGCTCAACTCGACTGTTTTACTCACACCTGTTGTTGAGATATTTCCATTTCGGTCCTTCGCACAGGAAGCGCGCTTCAGTGGCTCAGCGCTGATAATAACGACATAACTTTAAAAAAAAAAAATTTTGACACTGCACTGTCTTATAAGTTCGGTGAAAAATGTTTTTTTTTTAATAAAAAAAAATAATAGAGGAGCGTATGGTCGGCCCACGTGGGCAGCGGATAACCGCTGTCTGTTGTGGAGCCGTCAAAAACGCTTCGGATCCTCGACTCGCGTAGCGAGAAACACAGGCGAAGTCGACGCGGTGAAGGCCCGATAGCGAGTGCCGTCCCGCGGATCAACGGGGTTGCCTCCGACTTTACTCGGATTGTACAACGCTTCAGAAAATATCGTACGGTCGTAGACAGCATTATCGTACCTTCACCAAATAATGAATTACTAATCGATTATGCATACCGTAGAGCAGTTCAATTCGACGTTCATATAGTTGTATTTTATAACTAAATATTTCAGTTTTCGGGTTGGATCCATCCACAAAAAAATGCACTTTCTTAATAATTTACAAATACATCCAACTCGCTATCGTTTTTTAGTTCATAATCAGTCCTTTTCCCTAAAACATCCTATGTTCGTGATAAAATAAGCATCCAAGTGAAATCTCGAGAAAATTTTTGCCCAGTGTATTTTTAAATAAATAAATTTATTTTATTATCAATATTACAACACTCGCTGGATTAGAAACTAATGGCGAAACAATATTCCTTCCTTAGCTATAAGGGTATATGTAACCCAAATCAAAGTAACCCATTTAGGCTGAACGTTTTATTATTTTATAATTCATTAAAGATTAATCATAGTTACATAAATCATAGTTAAAAAGTAGCAATAAAAAGTCAAAAACTTAGTCAATAAAATAATCTCATTAAAATAAACGTTAAAAAGATACGACAGATTCTAACAAGTAGTCAATGCAATCAAGAGAGTCTATCTTCGTGTTATAAAAATCACACACACAAACACACACACACACACACACACACACTTACAAACACAAACACAAACACACGCGTGCGCGCGCGCACACAAACACACATACACACACGATGTATCAACATGACATATGAATGAAATGAAATAAAAAAAATAATAATACAGCCAAACATTTTACCAGGACTGAATTCCAATTAAGCTATGATCACTGAGATTAAAGTAATAATAATAGATAATAATAACAATAAC
Organism: Micropterix facetella; assembly: GCA_027564375.1. Lineage (NCBI taxonomy): Eukaryota > Metazoa > Arthropoda > Insecta > Lepidoptera > Micropterigidae > Micropterix > Micropterix facetella. Next base: position 10,229,941 of record JAOPUG010000215.1, on the reverse strand, counting down.
AACAATAATAGATATATCTAATTAAACGTTTAAAATACTTTTTCATGGCTTCGATTAACATCCAATTTCGTTTTTATATTTATCCCATTTTGACCGATTTTCCTGAGGTTTTGTAACACCCATTACATTTTCAAATACGTATTTTTTAAAAATATGACAACTCACATTGACAATATCAAGCCACTGGAACCTATGTGGCACTCATGTTTCATTGGATTTTTTTTGCGGGAAATTTATTTCATAATCGGCCCACTCCTTCAGTCCTTTCGGGTCGTGGACCTAAACATTTATTGGTCTCAATTTTTTGAAATAATAATTATTCGTAGATGGTTCTATCGACTCCTGAATAAATGTCTTTTAACTACCGACGTGCACGTCATCATGCATTTTTACTGCGATTATTTTTTTTCACGAACAGAACCCGGCCAAGACCGCAAATAACCGGTGAAAGTCACGCTAGAAAGGAAAACGAGAAAACCAAGGACATCACGCGAGAAAGTCCATCGGCAACCGACAAGTAGCCTTCAATTCTTCACACTGCTTCCCAACACGAGGATCACTCTCTTTAGGACTCCCGGAAGAAAGAAACCCAAAAATAATATTGGCGTACTGAAATGATTAATTCTTTCTATTAGAATCGTCACGGGTCCAAAATTCAGCAACGCCTTATTTGCCGAAGCGATGACCACGAAAAGTTACCTCTCTTTTCTACCCTCCAAAAATCATAACTCATCCTTTTCCAGTTCCGACCATAAAAGTAGAATTGTAAAAAAAAACATATATATTGAAATAAACGAACTAATATTCAGAAAAATCAGGATTTTATTAAAACAACTGTTATTCTGAGTACAATTATGTAGTTTTATAGTGTTGGAATAAAATAAATTCGTAATAACCAAAATACAGTGATAAAAAAACGATAAGATTTTGTTGAATATAGTAATAAAACACATTGTATAATTTATTTGGCTAATTATATTCCAAATACTTCCCCCCTTCGCTACTCACCGTACGGGATATACCTATTCCTAGCGGCCACGATCGCACGATTCTAGAATATGATCGAAAAATAAGAAACTATCAAACGTTCACTGAATTTCTTTTTTATTTTTTTTTTATTTTAACATTACACAGCATCATCTAGCCCCAAACTAAGCAAAGCTTGTACTATGGGTACTAGATGACTGATATAATA
>JAOPUG010000215.1:10175612-10185778 GCA_027564375.1 Micropterix facetella | reverse complement strand
ACCATTGATTATAGAATAAAATCAATGGTAATACCTAGATATAGTATGACATTAATAAAAGCCGGCTATATAATATGTACATAACATTGATATCGCTATTAATCGGCATGCCGGACACCCGCATTAAAATATTTAGCCAACCACCACAGAGAATGAAAAAGAAGAAGAAGTATTCTTGGAGTGCCGTCTTCTTATTATAGGTTCCCGATCATCAAAGTTATCTTCACTCTCGAAACTGTTGCACGAATCTCTGTCCATTAAGAACCAGAATCTTCTTCTTCTGTCTGATCTTTAGCGATCCTCAGTTCTCTCTTAAATATTTTGTATTTCGAACTCTTCGTTATGTCTCCGAAGTATTTCAAGCTTTCATTTTTTGATTGCAAGGAGTACATAATATGCAGTTTTCGTCGTTCGATGCTCATTTTTCACTTCAATAATACTCTGTTCGGTCACTAAATTCCGAGCATTCTTTTGTAAACCGACATTTTGAAAGATTTCAGTTGTTGCACATAGTCTGGGCGAGGATCTAACCTTCCATCCCGTAGAAGAACCTTGTAAATATTTTGTATGTTCCACTGATCATTTGGGTAGAATTTCAGCTATTTATAATGGTCGAGCACTGAAAGAAGAACTTCCAGCAGTCGTGATGATGAAATGTCAAACTAATTGGGTTAAACAATTAATTCTATATGCTACACCTCGATTACGTCGGAAAGACACGTATATTAATTTTCTTTTCTCATACTTTCTAACATTTCGAGATTTTTTACAGGTTGCAAGTTTTATATGCATACTTTTATTTTCAGTTCATTAATACTGCTTAGTAATACTATTAAGGACTTTGACATTATTGATTTTTCTAAACATACATGATTATTTTTATTACATTTCATTTTTAACTATTGACTATTCAAATGTTTTGATAATCGCAGATGGATTATTAAATAATTTTTTTCTTGACTATTTATATTGCGCCATTTTTATTGTTGTAAATTTGGTACTTGTAATATTTTTATATGATTTGACTTTTCTATAATTGATTATTCGTTTTTATAAATTGACTATCTGAATTTTTCATTTATACCTACTAAGGTATTTTAGCACTTTTGTATTTTTTATTTGATGATAAGTTTGATGTAAATTTAATTATTCGTTGTTTTTGCAATTTGTAACAAATAGTCAAACTATACATACAATTATACTAATTTGCACTGCATTAGACTAATTTGCCATTTAAGGCAAATCATATAAAATTATTTTTGACAATACCAAGAGTACGGATCCCTACCCAGTTGGTAGGGATCCCTACCAACTAGGTAGGGATCCCTACCAACTGGCTAATATATAAATAAATAAAATAAAAAAAAGTACTTTATGGTATAGGCTTTATGATATTGTGTTTTTTTATTACAGAGTAAATTGTATCGGCTTTTTGTATCAAGATCTACCCTTTTAACGGTGCCATAAATGCTGATGCTGTATATCGCACGCACTTATTGTAGTGTTTTTTTGTGATATTATCCAGTTGGTTTTTAAAACTGGTCACAGAATATACTCATCACTACTTTTGGTGACTTATTCCAATAATCCAAAACAGGATTTATTAAAAAGTAGTTTTTGGGTTAGATGTTCCGTTTGTGCGGTTTAGATTTAATGAGAGTCCACAAAGTTGTTTGTTTGTTTATTAATACAGCGATTCGCAACCAGCACACTATAACGACCGCTCAATACTTAGTATTTAGATTTCAACGTTTAGAATAGTTCCCTGGTTGTCTCTGTTCTTCCAATGTCGTCAGGCCGAGTTCCTTCAGTTGTTCCTAATATGACCTTATTTTTGAGTGATACAACCATATTTGTTACTCTCTTCGGCAGTCTTTTTATGTGATTGCTGTCCTCTCTGAGGTAAGAATACCATATCCAGATGGCGGACGAACATAAGTCTTATCTGGCTCGACGAGGAGATCCTTGGTCATGATAAAAACAGCCTTTCGTTCACTGAGAAAAAAAACAAAGACGTGGGCTCTTTAAATAACGATCTTCCAAACTAAATGTTAACTTTATAACTCAATATTACCAGGCCATTTCGTTTTCGGGTATATTTATGCAAGTATGTAGTACTAGTACTATAATTTCGTGATACTATGCAAACCGTGAGGCGTGAAATAATCCCTCCACAACCAGTTGTTTCAGGGACATTCACGTTAATTGAACTAAACAAACAACTAAAATTGCCATCTTGGAATACTTTCAAACAGCGATACTAAAATGACTACATTGGTCGCACTCGATCGATCGACATTACGCATTAAATCGACGACCTCGCCATCTATTAACGTGAGACAAAACTACACTCATATATAGAAGTCTTAACCTTTTGATTGTTATGAGTAAACTGACTGTGAGCTGTCAGTTTGCTACTGTTGGAATACAGTCGCTTTGTTATTATGAGAAGCTGACTGCCAACCGTCAGTTTTAAACTGTTGGAATTGAGCCGCCTCCATTGTATATAATACCGATTGTATGGAGCGCTCTTGCGAGTTTCTGTTGTTATGTGCAAGCTGACTGCCAGCAGAGATTTTGTTACTATTGGAATGCAGACGTATCCATTATATTTAAGACCGATTTTATGGAGGAGCACGGCATATGAAAATAATACTATACGTGTCTTTTCGATGTAATCGAGGTGTAGCATAAAGATTTAATTGTATAATACAATAAGTCTGCCATTTTCCGTTTATGCCAGACTTATTGTATTATACAATTAAATATGTATGCTACGCCTTCGAATCTTCGATTATGGGAGGTATGCATCACACGAATTTATCGTACATCCAAAGAGGGATGCTCTTCCCTTTTCTTTTACAATGCTGAACACGATGGATGTTCGTATAGAGAAAGACAAATGATTGGCGCGTCGGTTTAACATTTTGCAGTCAGCACGACCATTAGTCATATAGGTTTTTTGTCGTGGGCGTTTTCAAAGATTTACAAAATAATGGATTCTCTGTAGGTACATATTTACATATACTATTATACAAGGTGAATGGTATACGGGAAATTACAACCCCTTGCTAATGGAAACCCTTCAGGAGATATTTTACTAACCATAATTTGGCGTAAGTTACGTTAACACATCGGAACATTTTCCACATCTATCGCCAAGATTGGACTAAATCGTCGTGAATACTATTAAGTACTGTTAATACTATTAAATGTATTGTTTTACCAAATATGAAACACAAACACTAATAATAAAATTTTCTAATACACCGGCGAATGATTGCTGACATTATTATTATTTAACGGATAGATAAAAAGAAGCATGTGTCGTATCTTTATCTTAATCTTTATCATCTTCTGAATCTTTAAAATCCAAGTCTAATCAATTGCACCTTCCAAATTTTTTACTTTTTATTTTATTTATAGTGCAAATAATAATGAATGCTCGTTAAGTACCCAAATAATATTATGTTGTTAGGTTAATATTTTTTAGAGAATTTTGGATGTAGAAAGTTCGTAGAATTTTGTCGAAACACAAAATTGCCATTATATAAACAACAGTGTCAGCAATCCGGCGTCTTATAGACGGGAAATTCTTCATGGATAGCGCCGGAAGTACTATCGTGGAGGCGCTGATCACGCAGTGCGATAGTGCGTATTTTTATTTGAAAGAGTTTCGTATGGGTAGCAGTGTATTTTTTCAAAATTGGATGTTTAATTGCAATTGCCTAAATATTGTAAGATCGAAAAGGTTTAAGATCATGTGGTCCATCATTGAGGGACGGAAGCGCAGTGGTTTTTAAATATTTCTATGACCGTTTTGGGTAGTTGGGAGGTATTAATGCTACCGGCGAATCCTCCATCCCATGATGATACAACGAATGTTATCGTCTTGTCCTCCTGAGATGAACGCAAAGACGTTGTGATCGTGAAAATGCCACATGGAGCTAGAGTACAAAGCATGCTCGCAAAGGACAAACCTAACCAAATTGGCCTTGAAACAAACGGTTCCTTTACAACTAATGAAAAGGAAACTTTAGAGGTACTAATACCGACCCACTTCCCAGATTTTGTGATAACTAGGAACTCAGCTAGCACTCTATACAGACCTCGAAATGAGGACTGGAGTAGGGCTGCTAGAATCATAAAGCCCAATCAGGTCAAATGGGCCGTAAAATTGTTCAAAGCTTACAAATCATACGGGGATGACGGAGTCGTGCCCGTGCTACTGCAACAGTTATTATTGTCAACTGCTACGGGCGAACCCGGAGCGTTTCAATAACTTTTTCGTTATATCACCCCCGAATGAAACACAGAGACGGCCTGCTCTTGCTGTCGTACCCAGAGGAATGCACCGTCAACGTTTATGCCGACGATGTTCTCCTCCTGGTCGGCGGCGAGAGCCATGGGCATTAGCGAGATAAGGGCATTCGCTCCCCGGCTGTCCGTCTGCTTTATAAAGGGGTTTTCGTTCCCCGAGTGGCTTATGCCGCGTGAAATTGGGCGTGGCCCTCCATTTCAGATGATGCCTGTGTGATTCTTCTGCGTAGCCAGTGTCTCCCGCTTGTGGCGATTACTGGTGCGCATAGAACGAATTCCACCCTCGCCCTTTCCGTTATAGCTGGCGTATTGCCAGTTGACCTGGAGGTTCTGGAGCGTGCTGCTGTGATATGGGTACGCCGTGGTGTACCGATAGACTATTTCAGTCTTTCGGTAGACCCAGCGACCACTAGGCTGGTTGAATGTTTTCGCTATATTCGGTCGGATAGCCTGCGCGTATGTCAGGAAAGGCAAGACTCCGGCGGTAGGGGCGTCCTCATCCACAGTTTCTTGACGTCGGTGTCAGTGCGGCTGAAAAACGGGGATTTTCTTTGGTTTGACCATCATATCACTCAGCTCTTAGTGGGTCATTGTGAGTTCAAAGCCAAACTTTTTGAATTTGGGCTTACCGACGACCCATTGTGCTCATGTGGCACTGGTCGCCAAACCGTGGAACATATCATTTGGAGTTGCCCGAAACTGGATGCTGTACGGGCAGACTGGGTGTGGTTGGCATTTGCGTCGAATCCCTGCCGGTTTGGTATACGGATCTGGTGGGTTTCAGAGTCTGCTTCGCTGCCTTCCGGGACTTTGCGGAGCGCTCGATCGCCGTTTGGGAGGATTTGAGGTAGAGGGTCTCTCTTCCACCGGGGATGAACCCTCCCCTCTTAAAAGTGCGTGCCGGGGCCGCTTCATCGCCCGAAGTAGCCCGTACTGTATAGTCCTAATTACCCTTGCGGGTGTGTGCTTCCTTCCTAGCAGGTTTCCCGGTCGTCGATACCCCCGACGGCGTCCCAGCCTTTTGCTGCTCACCTGATTGGAGCCCCGCGGATTCGTTCCACCACCAACGCCGCAAGTAAAATATTACCATCGTGCAATTACTTAATTACTTTGTAATTCATATTATATATTTATTACACAATGTGTAAATCTAGTCAGTAGGGATAACATATTAGGAATTATTGAAATTCTGAAAATATACGATTACTGGGGTGTGGGAGGGTGTAAAAACCCGGAGAATACTTTGTTTGTCTCCGTTCGCCCTCCTCACGCGCTACCCTTCTAGTTAGCGTGAGGTTATCGTTGCATGACATCCCGTGCAGATAAAATGACTGCATGTCGTTAGAACTGCCTGAGTGTTGGACATGGTTTCTCCTCCCGCCTGTCACCGCGTAACTTAAAAAAAATCCGCAGTCAAGCTACGCCAATAACCCGCAAAAGTCCAATGCCTTACCGCGAGGCAATGGGAAGTGCCACCTAGTGAGGTATCCCCACGCCTTGAATACCAGATTTGGACGGAGTTCTCCATCCTCTAGTCTGGTCACAAATTCGAGGTCGCTTGCGCAGTCTCGACCTTATATAAGCGGTAATTCATAACTTGAATTTATTGTGGATTCGAGGCGTTCTTTGCCCGTCATATCACTCGGGATCTAGTAGCCAACGGATCGTTTCTAAGAATGTGTGACATCAGATCAAGATCTACTCCCCAATGTTATAGGAAACGTACGTTTCCAGACTCCCCTGGTTATTTGCCGATTGAGCAGCGTGGCCAGCAAATCGGCCAGTGCGCCAATTTCGCCCGAGGTGTTCTACTGTCAACGACTGTAGGTTACAGCCGCCGGCATTGTTCTCAGGGGCCCTTCCAGGTTAAGCCCCTCTTCGAGGAGGCTACCGGATGGGAGCTGATACGTGACTTGAACCGACTTGAAAACAGAGAAAGAGGCCATCAGGCCCAAACTGCACGGAACCATTGGGAACTGATTTGGGGTAGGTGAAAAATTAATTCCGTAGTAAATCAAAACGGTATAACACTTTGGGTGGCACTGATTATTCAAATGTATTTTAATGAGAAACACGCCAAATTATATTTCGTAAACTGTATGCGAGTATTGCTGAAAATATCTACATAAAAAAACAGTATAGGTTTTAGCCAAGGCTACCAAATAAACCCTCGATGAACAGGAACATTGTAACAGATTTAACTTTTTGTGCATGTGCACATCTGTTTTTACAGATTTACCGTAATTTTCTTGATTTTTCTATGATTTTCATATATTAGAACATTGTTTTCGTAACATAACCACGAAATGTCGTTTTTGACAGCAATCAAACATGTTTTCTTTTTCCAATCAAAGTTTGTTTATGTTGCAATAATAGAAATAATAATAAGTAAAAAAATCATTAAATCCGTAATAAAGACTAAAAAATTTTAAATTATTACATAGAAAAATTCCATATTTTTATCAATTAATAACATTAATAAACATATTTTTATATTTTTGGATATTTTTTTACTGCTGGCTAGACCTTAGACCATTTCCGAATGACAAGCCAACATGGCGGCAACAATGGAGGTCTTTCGCGGGCGGCTCGAACAAAAGTGTTTTTTTTAGTACTTTTTATCCTTGAGTTACTTGTCAAATGCTTTAAGTATTTGTTTTCCAAGTTTGTTTTCCGAGTTTCAGCTTTAAAAATTCGGTGGCGCTCCATATAGTTTCATGAAATTTCTTTTCTTTTTAATAAATTTCAAGTTATAAACTTTGGCGACCAAGGTGGAGGCACGAATATTCGTTTTGCTTGGAGGTTAGTGCCTGACGCTTTTTGTAGATGTTTAAAAAGCATGCTTGTCTAGAATAGCAGAAGTAGAAGCATCGGCTTTTGAAAAAAAGCAGAAATACTCGGCACTAATCTGGTGTCGTCGATAACTAAAGAACGAGTTTTCGGATATGAAATTGTATTTGAATCATATTTTTGAATCACAGTCGTGCCTTGTTGAATTTAAAAAATTCTTCCGCTGATAGGTTTTATTCATTGTATAGATGAGCTCATTAGGGCTACCACATACAAATTAGTCTTAAACGTTTAATCTTACTACTAGTTTTATTTTTATTCTTATTTTATTAAATTATGAATTATGACCATGGATTATCATATCTGTTTTATAATTCTTGTAACGAAAATAATTGGATCAACATCCCAGTTGGAACCAAGGTGATTATACAAAAATTACGTCCAATCACTGAGAAACGACGGGTGCTAGGAACTTCACGTGGTAAATCAAATTTTATCTCGTTTATACTCTCGTTTCAATGTTTGGAAATGTTGAAAAATTATAATTAGTACTGACAGTTCACAGTGGCTCTAATAATTTGGCAACCCACTGTAGTTTGACTTATGTATTTTCCAATATGTAATGTCCGTCTATCAGAAGAAAGCACTATTGGCGAGGCAATAAGAAAAGGCCCAAAACTCCAAAAGCGATCCATCTGAAAATGAACCCACCGACCTTTCCATATGCTAGATTGAAGTCCAGGAGACCAGCATACCAAATAGCTGTCCATATTGGAGAGGGTTCGAGATGGATCCTGTATATACCATATACAGAATGGAAGCAAAAATGGACAGCCAACTTTCCTCGAAATAGTGATCTTATTGACGATCCCACGCTACGTGGGGCAAGTTTTGACCAATCTAGGGAAGTATGAACCCAGGTCGACCGTTTTCGCACCAGTCGTCACGACAAATGCAACTCCACATTGAAGATTTGGGGCGTTTGCAGTATGCGCGATTTTAGACCCTAAAAATTACGTAAAGCCAGGGGCTCAGACCAATCACCTTACTTAATTGGATCTTTCTTTTTTGAGACGCATCTCTATAACAAAATATAGACACTTTAAATCTGAACACCTCATGTATCTAGATGACAAAAATTCTTCCGTCAATATGTATAATTCATTATATAGATGAGCTCTTAGAGCTGCTATATACAAACTAATCTTGTATGTTTATACGTTAATCTTACTACTAGTTTTATTATTATTCATATTTTATTAAATTATGAATTTTATGACCATGGATTATCATATCTGTTTTATAATTTTTGTAACGAAAATATTTATTGGTTTATCTTCACATAATGCTACCAATATATTATTCCAGTTGAAAACAAAGTGATTATAGAAAATTACATCCAATCCACTGATACTAGTATACAATGTTTTTAGCATCGTTAGATTTTCTATAGAGATTTATTCGGCAATTATAGCAGTGGAATGTAGCTCTTTGAGAGGAGTACTAGCGCAATGTATTCCTTATTTGGGCTTAATCATGCTTCATTATGTGAGATGCTTGTATTAGTTAGAAGATGAGCTAAATACATTATTGGAATAGCGAAAATGTTGGACGCCGAAATGTCGGGTGCTAAAAAACTTCACGCAAGAAATTCGTTAATCTTATCTATTTATAATGTCAAATAACCGCAATAGTTGTCAGTTTCATAAATTGAATTATTTATTCATTAAATATTATTTTTGCTAACTCTGTTCTTATGTTACCCTAATAGTAAAATGTGTCTCAAACTAGTTTGCCGACTAGAAATGTCGTCGTCAAGGAATAAATTAAAATAGCAATTAACCAATTAAGCCGGAAATTAAAACCAATTAAAACCGATTCTGCCGCGTTCGGGAGCTTTATGTTCTCTACAAGCGAAATGAAAACGGTACGGCGCAGACTGTCACTTACGGCGACATTCCCTATGTTGGTTCTTCAATTTCTTCCAAGTTCCCAGAATATTTTACATCCGTGTTCATCCAGCGAATGGCGCTTCTAAGCGTTTCACGTCTCATAACTACCTGCCATCGATGGCGGGGTGGGCATCAACATTGCATCTATAATTGCATAAATAAAATTAAAAAAAAATAAATTGTAGTAAAAATAAGTTGAGTGGAAAACTGAAATTGAAAATTCCTCAAAATCCAGATCCCTTAAAGAGCAACATTTTCTATTAGTGCATTCTCTTGACCGTGACTTGACATAACTGTAATAGTGTAAAATGATAGATGACACACACAGAGCTAATATTAGCGCGAGAACATCCCATAGTGTCATAATTAGGGATTACTCACCAATATAACGAAAATAAATCTAAAATATTGATATTACTGATATGTATAGTGTAAAGCGTAATAATATATTGAACTATCTATTTCTGCGATACGATGGCTGGCAGAAATGGTGACATCACGTATGATAACGACATATTTTATGTCTAGTCTGCCTTTTTCACGCCAATGCATCCATATGACATCCAATCTCCGCAAAGAGATGAAACGAGGAATAATAAAAGGGCGAAGATTAGCTTTCTACGGGGAATGAAACAGAAAAATCATTTTCTTGTAATAAATGCCGTAAACTTAGGTTAAGTAAAATACTTATGGTCACAACAATAAAGTTTTATCTCTCAGTCTTATGCTATCATTGCTTTGTGACACCTTCACCAGTTTGAAACCACTTACACTGTCCTGGGTAAACCAGCAGTCGCTTAGCTTTTTTCTATAACTTTTCTACTTTATTCTCGTGTACTAATATATATATATCTCTATCCATTGCCATTTGCTCTATTCGTTGCCGCCCATTCGGTTTCATATCATATCATTATTATTGACTCTTGAATTTTATAGTCTTTGATATATAATATGAAAAGCAATAACGTAGATACGTGCAATTTCCATCGTATTAGTTATTTAATAATGGAATTACAAAAACAATTTTATTCCATAATTAAAATGTGTTCGTGAGTAACGCCAGCTATTTCAGGCATGGGTTTACATATTATAATAGCTTTTGAA
>JAOPUG010000215.1:10024500-10036222 GCA_027564375.1 Micropterix facetella | reverse complement strand
CCTACCTATAAGTTCATATTGCATTAAGTTAAACAATGATGTTTATTGACATTTTTCAAAATGATTACTCCCACTCGTACTTACTATTACAACTAAGCACCATACTTCCTTATACGATTAGAGTTGAGCATTAAAAAATAAACATTTATAGATACAATGTACATAGTTTTTACTACACGGGTAACAATTAGTCTGAACGATCAAGTAGCAGAATTATCAATTTAAAAAAAAAACTGAAAATAATCCAAACTGACATAATTTTTTATTTTTATTCTGCCGGTCAAACAGTTCAGACTGCCTAGCAATAAATTAAACAGAAATAACACAACTAAAATTATTTCTTGTTCCCGCGCAGTAAAACTAGAAAAAAATATTTATTTTAGGTTTTATTAATAATTAAACTATAAATTAAATAAATACAGTTTATGCGATTCTCAGCCAAGAGTGCATCTGCTAATCAACGCTAAATGGAGTACGTATTCTATAGACGAAGAATATTAACCCTTTTTCGCGATTAGTACAAAAATAAATATAAGCTGTCAGCTGAGAATCTTAATTACACTTAATTAAAAATATTTTACAGAAAAAAAGGACTGTGAGCGGCAAATACATAATTACAACTGTAACTAACGATACTGGGCAAATACAAAACTATAGCAATTTATTAATAATTACTGCTGTAAGTCGAATCTACTTTCAGTGCATTCCTCAGGGAAGAATCTTTATTTATAAAACTAATTCAGTAAAGTCGAACAGATTTTTTTATGCGGTGGTGTTGAACATCGACATTTGACTATTCATACTATACTAGGACTAATAATATCGTTTGGCACTTGAGCCGATATACTGTGCGATTGGCCACTTGCATTTTGCACATTGAATATTAAACAAACAAAAAAAAAATCACGACTGAACATATTTCTAGGACTAAACTGTTATAATTACGGGAAGTATTTTCTTGTACATACATCTACTCATTGTTCGTTCTTTCATGACTTTAACACACTTTTTTAATGACGTTGCGTTCAAGGCATGTCCATCATTTGAATGCCAAACTTTTAATAAAATACATCACAGTCGAGATCGCATACTGAAAAATTATTATTATTACTATCTAACTAGGTATTTAAAGACTTTTTTCTTTCGCGTGGACGAGAAAGTTATCTTTTTTTTGTTGTGCACATTCTCGAATTTGATTAAATTGTTTTCTTAAAAACTATTGGCACTGTTTCAGCTGCAGCGGATGTGAGATGCAGCACGACGATCATGAGGTATACGTTCTCATTAGTTTCACCTCCTTCTTCTGGACGAGGAGACTGCAGCAGCTATCATCTGTCTCAGCATCGGCTCGGGAGTGCACACTTTCGGTTCGCATTTCATCTGGCCGTCGCCCCCGCACCTAAAAAGAAATAAAATTTTACAATGTAATAACAGAAATAAAGATATCGTCAACATATACATCCCGTCCATCAGATTGAATGATATCATGTTTCTAGAAATGGTCTAAAGAAATGTTAACAAAATGTCTTTTAACAGGAGATATGTTTATGACATTTGCATTCCGTAAGTTATATAACCTCCTAAGACCAAGGATTTTAAAATGATTTTGCTAATTACGACCCAAGGTCCTTTATAAAGTATTAAACAAATATGTGTACTAGAATAACTTTGCAGTTTCTTATACTTGGAATTGAATCTGTGTGTTAATATTATTGGTAGAAGAGTTCCTAAGACAATTTTATCAACGGTGAGAGCGACCATTAAAAAGAACAAATGCTCAGTGGAATGGCATACATATTGATGGAGTTTTAGGAGGGAAATTTAAATGTGCAACAGCCACTGAATTTATTAGTACTATAAAAAGACAATTGTCTCTTAATTTCAAGCAGTCTAAGAATAACTTGGTTTATAGGGGACTAGGGGTCTTAGGAAGCTATACCAAGTATTATTTTGTGGCGGAGGTTAAGGCGATAGCCATAAAGTATTCACAAAGGGAGAGGTTTTTGTGTTAATCTGCCCCGAAAAAGTGAAATGGTGACCGTATTTGTAAATGTCTCAAAATAAGAAAGTTTTGTTTATTTTGGCTATACGCTCCTAAACTTTCTTGCCTTTCACGGCATATAATTTAACACCAGAAAACCTAATAAAATCCCATGATCTTACATATTTCATAAATACAATAATTTAAATCACGAATCCTCTATTCGTCAGCTAACTAATTTTAAAGTATTATTATGTATGTAAAAAATACAGTACTTACGTGCAATGCAAACATGGCCCTGAAGAAGCGCGAACCACTTCCCCAACTTTGTATGCGTGCCCCTTGATCTGACAGCCCTGGCGCCGAGCGGCGCCTTTGTACGCGTGCGGTAAGAAGTGTGGCGGCAGTGTGGTTGTCGTCGTAGTGGTAGTCGTGGTCACGTTGAGCGACGTCGCCATCGACACCGGACACTCGTACCTAGGACAGCAGAAACCGTTGATGGGCTCCTCGTGGCAACCGTGGATCGGCGGCGGGCAGCTCTGCTGGAGGCAGATAATGTCGCTTCTGAAGCAGAAGCAGAAGTCGCACGGGTCGTCCCTGGGGATTTGCTGAGCGGACACGTACACTTTGCCTCCGTATCTGCATGTACCGGGTCCGATTTGTTCTTGCTCGTTGTGGTCTCGGTCGTCATAATCCATTTCTTCGCCCGGGGATCCATATCCGGGTACTGGAGCTTCTCCTCCTGAAGGTAGCTGCGCAGGAGTCGTTTCTTGACCTTGGAATCTATCGTCCAATGTAACTCCCTGGGTAGCATCGCCAGCTGACGGTCCGCTCGGTTCTTGCTCTGATTCCAATTCAGATTTAGTAGATGATTCGAGTTCTCCTTCGTGTGACGTTTCGGCGGTGATCTCTTCAACGACAGCTTCTTCAGAAGGAGTGCTTGGAATTTCTTCCTTTTCTAGTTCAGAGACTTCACCTTCAGGTGCTTCGGTCTCAGCCACGACAGATTCTACTGGTAGAACAGTACTATCTGGCTTTACTTCTTCTGCGAAAGTAGTAGATAATTCAGGTTGAGCGGTAATTTCCTCAGAAGGCGTAACTGATTCGCTTACTGGAATCTCATTAGGCTGGTCAGTCTCAGATGATTCTGAAGATGTAGGCGAAATAAGCGTCGTCAAATTCTGAACATCTCCTATGTCAGCGGGGGCAGATTCCGTTGCAAGTTTCTCCGTTACCGCAATTTCTTCTTCTGTGGTGGTTGGTTTAGCTGATTCGTCACCTTCTGTTGGCAATTCAGCCTTTTCTGTACTATATATTTCAGGTACTATAGTTGGCTGTTCTTCCGATGGTAATTCGGCCCTTTCTGTGCTAGATAAATCAAACACAGTCGTTGGCTGTTCTTCAGATGACAATTCGGCCATTTCTGTGCTAGACATGTCAGACACTGTCGACGGCTGTTCTTCAGACGGCAATTCGACCTTTTCTGTTACTAATACCTCAGTTTCTGTTGCTGGTTGTTCTTCAGATTGCAATTCGGTCTTTTCCGTACTAGGTGCCTCAGATACGGTCGTTGGTTGTTTTTCAGACGGCAATTCGGCCTTTTCTGTGATAGATATCTCAGAAACTGTAGATGGCTGTTCTTCAGATGGAAATTCGATATTTTCTGTTATTGATACCTCAGGCGCTGTTGTTGATTGTTCTTCAGATGGTAGTTGGGCCTTTTCTGTTATTGATACCTCGGGTGCTATTGTTGGTTGTTCTTCAGATAGTAATTCGACCTTTTCCGTGATAGATATCTCAGAAACTGTTGTAGGCTGTTCTTCGGCTGTTTCCGTACTAGATATGTCAGATACAGTCGTAGGCAGTTCTTCAGATGGCAAGTCGGCCTTCTCTGTACTAGATACCTCAGACTCTGTAGCTGGTTGTTCTTCGGACGACAATTTGACCTTTTCTGTTATTGATACCTCAGGGGCTGTTGTTGATTGTTCTTCAGATGGTAGTTGGGCCTTTTCTGTTATTGAGACCTCGGGTGCTGTTGTTGGTTGTTCTTCAGATAGTAATTCGGCCCCTTCCGTGCTAGATATCGCAGATACTGTTGAAAGCGTTTCAGATGGCGTTTCAGAGTTTTCTATGCTAGATACCTCAGATAATGTTGTTGACTGTTCTTCAGATGGTAATTCGGCCCTTTCTGTTATTGATACTTCAGGCGCTGTTGTTGATTGTTCTTCAGATGGCGATTCGGCCTTTTCTGTGACAGATATCTCAGATACTGTTGTTGGTTGATCTTCAGATGCTAATTCGGCCTTTTCTGTGTTTAAAGTCTCAAACACTGTCGTTGGCTGTTCATCGGATGGTAATTCTGCTGTTTCTGTACTAGATACCTCAGGTACTTCATCAGATGGCAGTGAACTACTTGCAACTTCAGCATTCAGGGTAGTATCCTCTTCTGGCATAATTTCTGGTGAATAGGTTGTGGGTTGTTCATATGGTGATGCTGCCGTGGTACCTGCACCAGTCTCTAATTCAGATTGTTCAATTAGATGCGACGGAGTAGTTTCTTCGTTAACAGAGGGAGAAATATCTGGTATTGAGACAGTAGGCTCTTTTTCAACTTCGCTTGATTCTGGCGTAGATGTTGCTGTTTCGACTTCGGGCTCGGATTCGGATGCCATTGGGGTAGGTTTGGATTCGACTTCAGGTTCAGTGACTTTAGCGCTTTCAGTAATTTCTCCATGGCCCTCTTCTGGGATGCTTGGTTGTTGTGTAACTTCATGAACTTCAGTGACTTCCACAATGGACGGGGTTGCTTCAGCAACAGTTACTGGTTCAGCCTTTTCTGTAACTTCCGTTTGTTCAGTTACTTCAGACAATAATTCAGGAGTGACACCCTCTACTACTACAGTTTTCTCTGGTATTTCTTTCTCGGTTACAGCTGATTCAGTCACTATTTCGATAGGGATTTGACCATCTACTGGAGGCAAATATGTGTGTGGTGATGGCGTAGGTGATGATTCTTTAGATGTCTCTGAAGTTAGAGGCATCTGAGAAGCTTCTTCCGGAAGTTCTGATGAAGAAACAGACTCTGAAGGAACCTCCTTTTCCTCTTCTTTCACATGGGAAACACTTGGTAAAGTGGATGACTCCCTTTCAGGCAATACTGTTGATATCATTTCTTCTGTCGCTTCCGTTGGTTTCACCGTTTCTGCCGATGTGACTACTTCAGTTACTGCAGGAATAGTTTCAATGTCTTCCTTGACGGGCGAAGCCACAGTTGTTTCGCTCAGATTATTTGTAGTGGGTAATTCAGCTTCTTCCGTGGCTCCAAACCGATTATCCGCCTGTAATGGAACGTTACTTTCCTTCAAAGTGGAACTCTCTGGTTCGATATGAGGAGCACCACTCGACGATATGGTCGAGGTTTCAAATGGTTCTACCGCGGCTTCATCGGAACTGCTGATAGTAGACTGATATGAAGGTTCAGTCAGCTCATCGGAAACAGGAGATGTCGTTTCTTCTGGTTTTGGACTATTTTTTTCATTTTCTGTACTAGTTTGAGAGCCACTTTCAATTTCTTCAATAGGGGCATTTGTTACTTCAAGTTCTGGTTTGATTTCTGTCGATGTCTCAATGGCAGCGGTGGTTCTCAATGTTGATACCTCAGGTTCTAATGTGGTTTGATTCTCATCTACCATTTCAGGAACTGTGGACCCTTCAATCGGGCTAATCGGCGATTCTGTTATTTCCTCAGCTTGAAGTTCTGTTGTTGCAGAAACTTCAGGAGATGTTACAATTTCCTCTTTCTCAGTTACAGGACTATCAGTGGCTTTTTGTATTTCTATTTGTGGATTTTCGTCTGAAGGTATCGGTTCCGATGTTGATATAATCCCAATTTCAGTTAGACCCTCACTCTCTGTAACAGGCGCAAGTGCCCCACTGGTTGTAAGTTCACCAGGTGATATTGTAACAATAGGAACAGATTCTGTAATTTCTTCACTGGGTATGCTTGAAATTGTCACAATTTCTTTTTCAGTTGTAACTTCGATTTCCGTTTCAACTGGCAACTTTTCTAGTTCACCAACCGTGACATGCGGCACATCTTTTTCTGGAACTTCCGAAGAAGTTACAATAACTTCAGACTCAGTTTGAGATTCTGTTTCTTTCTCAATGTTTTCAGTTGTGGGCAATTCGTCTAGATGTTCTTCTTTTAGTATAGGTGTGCTAGAAGGCTCCACTGCTTCCCCTAGTTTAATATTGCTTTCAGTAATATCCTTTTCAAATGGCGTTGTTTCACCATATACTTCTTTAACATCAGACTTAGTGCTTGATTCTTTTTCTTCTTCTTCTTTCGGTGAAGTATATGATGGCGAATCCGTTGATGTATCAAATTCGGTCTCCGTGGTTTTCTCTACGGTGATGTCTTCTACTGGTAAATCTGATACTATTTCGACAAGATCTCCTAAATCTAATTCATTTAATGTTTCTACCGACGTAAGACTATCCTGAGAGGTTGTCTGTACTTGTTCTATATCTTTAGCTGGTTCTGATGACGTTTCCTTCACATTTCCATCTAACTCGGTCGCAATTGTTGTAGCAATCGATTCAGATATTGTTTCGAGCTCAGATTGCGTACTACTTAATTCTACATCAACTGACGACTCCGGTAAAACTGTAGTTGAAAGTTCTTCATCAGCTTCAACAGCTTCAGAAATTCCTGAAGGAGTGGCGATTGTTGTAATAACTTCACCGATTATAAGTCCAGGTTCTGTAGCCTTTTCTGCTTCTTCCAGTTTTGATGTTTTCGTTGACAATTCTTTCCGTTCATCAACTATGATAGGCTGCAATGTTGTGTAATCAGATTGCTCCTCGAATTCTGTCGGTTTGATTTCAATTTCCCCAGGTGTTGCTGAATCTTCAGAGGGAATTGGGCTTGAAAACTCTTCTTTCACTGGTTCTGGTGTTGTGATTTCCTTTACTTCTTCTTGTATTTCAGGATAAGTTGGTTTTTGTTCTCTTTCAGTAACTGATTCAGCAATAGTAGACTGTTCAAATTTGGTTGGTTCCAATGTAGAAACTTCGGGTTCTGGTTGCTTTTCACCAATGTCTGTTAAAATTGGTTGTTCAGGATTTTCTGTAGCTAAATCAGATGGTAAGGGACTTGATTCCTCGGTTGGTTTCACCGTGGTTTCCGTTTTAATAGCTGGTTCAGTAGGTTCTGGTTCTATATCTGTTACTTCAAGTGGAATATTGGATGGTATTTCCGATTTGGTCGCATCTAGTTCATTTGGTGTCGTTTCAGAATCGGGATATTTGGTACTTATTTCTGGTAATTGAGAAATAACCTCTATGGAATCGAGAGGAGAAGAACTTGAAATATCAATTAGGGTAGATTCGGGAGTAGATATAATTTCTGAGTCAGATCCCTTAATAGCAGCTTCAGTTGGACTTATGGTCGCATCAGATACTTCGCCAGAATCAGAAGGAGTATGCTCGGGTTCTTTTAATTCACTATTCTCAGTTGCAACATCGCTATCGGCTATGTTAGTTTGAGGTTCGGTTACAGAAATTTCAGTTATTTCTTGAGAAGTAATTTCCACTGCTTTTTCTGGCTCCAGAGTAGTGGCATTATTATTTATCATAAACTCTGTTGATTCTTCAATCTCACCAATGGATGCAACAGACGTAGAAATTTCAGAAGTCGGTTCAATTTCGCTTGGTTCTAAAGTTGTAATATCAGGCTGAGGGCTAGGCGTCTCTGATTCAATTAATTCGGTAATAATTGGTTCCTTCGGCTTACTTGTGACCTGCTCGCTGGGGATAGGACTTGACTGGTCAACTTCAGTAATCTCCGATGATGTAACACCACTTTCTTCAATGGCAGTTATTTTCTCTTTACCTTCAGTCACCTCTGTTACTTCTTCAGATGGAGTGGGGCTAGGCGATTCAAAGTTTACTGTCTCCAGTGTTGTTTGATCGGTTAGGCCAGAATCAGGCACCTTTTCAGTATATTCAGTAGGACTGAAGGATGAAACTGGAGTTGATATTTCCGACTTATCTGGTTCTAAGGTTGTATATTCAGGTTCAAGCTCAGTTGATTTGACAGTAATTTCTGGTTGTTCCGATTCGATACTAATTGTAGTCTGATTTGGTTCTTCTTCCGATACTATGGGTTCAATAGTTATGTGAATACTGTCTTCTGGTGATTCTGTTTCAAATTCTGTCGATTTTTCGATTAGTTCTGAGAAAGTGGTGGTATATTCACTGGTAGTTGGGTGGTCAACCTTTTCAGAGTCTGGGGTACCTTCAGGTTCTTCTCCGATTTCGGTGGCCGTAGGAGCTACACTCGATTGTTGAATGTCAGTTGATTCCGTAGGAGAAGACTCCGATTCGGGTGAGATGATTTCTGATACCTCTGAAATGAATTCTGTCGTAACTTCGCTTGGTGTCTCTATTTTTTCTGGTTCTGTTGAACTTAAACCTTCTTCTATTCCTTTGGTACTACTATCACTTGGCTTAATGTCAATATTTACTTCTTCTGTTACAATATCTTGAGGCTCTATTTCAAATTGACTAGTTAAAGTTGAAAGTTCAACCACATCAGTGGTAAATTGAACATTGGCGGGAGACGTTGGTTGTTCATTTCCAACAGCTAATGTAGTTTCGATAGGTTCTTCTGGAAGTTTTTCTGTTACGCTGGGTGCTTCATGCTCTAGAGGTAATTCCGGTGTTCGGTTATTTAATTGACATTCGGTACTGGTACACTCAGATTCCTTAATGTCTTCTTCAGGTTTTTTGATCCTCGAACCATCAGTTATTGATGGCATTACGTCCGGTTTCACTACAGTTAGTTCTGTTGTTACAATACAGTCTGCTACTGCACAGTCAGGTTTCTTTTCCTCTTCTTCAATTGGGGTTTCAGTCATTTGATTATCAGGGTCAGGTATTTTCGACAATTCTGAAGTACAAGTGTATGTAGGGCAACAGGCATCCTTATTGTGTACTGGTTCACAGCTGGCCATGTTTGATGGAGGAGGTGCACAAGGAATGCTATCACACCTTACGATACTGCTGATGCATCGGCATGTACTCTGGCACTTGTTGGCTACTGGTATGGCAGAATTATTAGCATATGTGCTACCATCTACCAAGCAGCTACCTTCGCCCGGAATTCTCGAAGGCAGTTGAGGGAATTTGTCATCCTCGATTTCATTGTCCACTGGATTTATTGCTTGCGGCAGAGCTGTAGTTTCTTGTTCTGGTTCGGATGATTGTAAAGTGGTGGAGTCTACTACTGGAGCTTGTGGCTGTTCATTTTCTGCCCTTCCGGGAGTTACAATTTCTTGTACTTCTATTGGCTTCTCTTCTTCGGTGGCAACTGTAGTAGGAATAGCTTCCTCTGAGATAGATGATAACGTGCTGAGTTCGGGTTCTAATTCAGTTGCGTCTTCAACGGTCGATGCGGACGTTGTTTCGGTCTCACTGATTTCTTCTGTTGGCTTTGATTCAGCTTCAGGACTAGCTGGCGTGACTTCAGATTTCTCATATTCTGGTTGCTCAGTTAATGGAACTTGTTCTGGTTTTTGGTCCAGATCTTCTTCGCTTACAGATGGTTCGACGATTGGTGTTTCTGAAACTGGCAGTGCCGTTGTTTCATCTGAGCCCTGTGTACTTCCGAATATGTCATTTTCACATATATACGTATCGGGGCAGCATTGACCATCCCTTGGTGGTAGAGCGGTGCAGTTCTTGCCTTCGTTTTCCATGGGCATTCCACATTCTTGAACGGCGCAAATGATGCGGCCTTTCATGCAGTAACAGTGTTCGCATGTCTTTTCTCTTGTGATTGATGCGCCGTCCAGGTAAACGTTATCTTCATGCACACATTCAGTGGAGATAGCGGGTTGGTCTGTTGTTGTAATGATGAATCCTGGAGTCGGTCTTACGGTGGTGGTCATATCGTCGATCATTAGAATTTCCTCATCTTGTGGATGTTCTGAAAAGAGAAATCCATTTAATACATGATTTTATATTATTATATTTTTCGTAAATAGGATAAATTTATTACCACAGGAATATCTCACAGGGCAACATACTCCCTTGTGATAAATTGGAGTGCATCCATCTACGTGTAAAGTACATTCTTGCATGACACATGCAGTTCTGTTTCTGATGCAGTAGCACAGTTCGCATGGTTTGTCAGGATTAGGTGGAACTTTAGCTCCTTCAGAAAAGAACCTTTCATTGATTGTACATCCGTATTGATCTAGATGTCCAACATCCGTGGAGCCACCTTCAGGCGAAAGCGTAGCCGTTGATGTCAGCAGATCAACTCGAACTACAAAAGAAATAATAAATTATCTAAGTATTGTAAACAATAAATGTGAATTATAAATTAGCGGAGCTGGTTCTTACCATCTGGACATGTAATGACTGGGCAACATTGATCTCCCCGTTTTTCGACAGTACAATCCTGGCCGATCGGTTTCGTAAAAGGACATACCCTCAGGTAACACATCAGCATTCGATTGTGACATGTGCAATTTAGGCATGGTTCGTTCGTCATAATTCGGTCGCCTTCCCCATAATGCTGGAAATTGTAGTAACACGAACTTTCTGAAATAACGTAACGTTGAATTTAATACGTTTACAGATATATACTTAAGATTAGGTTTGTATTTTTTTAAATTAAATTATGCAAAATTAAGGCCGCTAAGTAGATTTAAATTATCATTGATTTGTTTATCTCTCCGGATACACTATTCGTTTTTGCGGACAAAGAATCATTTTCCGTTCACATGATCTTAATCAAATTTATCCTCGAACTGGCGAGACCGGAATTTCATTGGCGAAGGTTATTCGGCTCATGTTATAAAAACTTCTGTTCTTACCTCCATCGTAAGTCTCCAGCGACGTGTCTTCGTTAAGAGGTGCTGTAACAAGGAAATTACAAGGAATAATTATCTCATATAGCATCAGTGGCAGATTCATTGTATCGATACCTATATAAACAGTTTTTTTTTTGCCTCGAGCGCGGAAGCAACAGAGCATGATATACAGAAGCGATTCTATTGGCACCTAAAGTTATGACAGAACGCCTTACATGCCTAATAAAAGCTCTTTTAATATTGCGTGAAGACGCCACTGACTGGGGGAGAGTTCACTGAAATAAGATAACTGCTGCGAGTGACTAATCAGCATCCGAATATTATAATCCAGTCAGTGGGGGTTTTACCTTAGGGGCCATCCATATATTACTAACTCGTTTCTAAGACATTTTTGATTCCCCTTTCCCTATTAATATTATAATATAGTAATGTTCCACTCCATTCCTTCCCTCCAGCGCCTATTTTTTTTTTTTAAATGGGTAAATCAAAAACTTACAAATAAAGGTTCACTATTTTAATACATAAGTGCCTACACTTTATTCAATATAAAGTAAAAATAAAATTATATTATACAAACGCAAATAAAGAAACGTTTTTAAGTAATTTTTGTTTTGGACATCTTCCCAATTCGTTCCACGCAGGCAATTGCAGGAATTAATGAGGAGGTTGACTACACTCGTAGCAATTCACTCAAAAACACCACCATAATCCGCATCCACCAAAATAAGTTAACCTTGGCCAGACCCGTGCGCCGGCAGAACCGTACTTTCGTATTTTTCGGGACGATTTCCTTTATTTGTTTATCCTCCACAGTAACAATTCGTAAGAAAATCTCACCCCCCCCCCCCCGCGGCCGCCC
>JAOPUG010000215.1:9872802-9883059 GCA_027564375.1 Micropterix facetella | reverse complement strand
CTACATAGCTATTTCAGATTTTTCAAAAACGTTAAAAAATTGAGGAAAAAAAATCTGGGAGCTATACAGGAATTTTTCATTTTAGAGTATATTTTGAACCCATCTTTCACACTAAACGGCAGAACTAAAACGCTCAAAAAAAAATAGTCGGGCATTTTAACAATACTACACAACTATCGCAGAATTCGATTGGATTGCTTTTGGTGGGCTTTGAGTCATTGTGGCCTTGTAAATACAAGAATCCGAAGTCAGCTGGCACATTCATACCGCGTCACCGGCTAATGCCGGAATACACATCTAAAAGGCAGTGTTACCAAATCACGATTCCTTTTTTCCTAATGAATCTAGGAAATAAGTCCAAACTGACTTCGATTTAAATATAAGGGGACCCGCATAGATGGCGTCCGTGGTTATACAACTTCTTCAACGTTTTACTCGATATTTTCATTATTTAGAAAAAAAATATATGTGGGCTTCGAAATAATATGTTTTTAAAGACTTACATTATGATTGCTCAAATTAAAAAAAACTCAAAATAATGAGGTTTCTCAAGATACATGAGATGTCATACAGATTTCTAATGAATGCTATTCAAATTTGGAAGAGAACCTTATGGTATCTCAAATATGTGAAATCGGGCGTTATGGAAAATAGTATGCATAATTACAATTTTCTTACAGCCAATTTTACATACATACAATGTTGTGTTATTGAATATCTCGAAAAGTAAACATAAGAAACGTTGTAACTCATTGACCATATTTTGTGTTACGTCACTGTTATTTGCAGGTGTCGTATCATAGGCACAAATGACTTTATAATTAAAGTCAAGTTCTTCCAGCAATCATAGTCTTAGAATAGAGAAAGTGTTTATAATATAGGTATAAACAGTTCCAATTTAAAGCCGTATTTTAAATAATGAAATATTCTACAAAGCAGCCATTTATTAATGTTCAATAAATCTTTAGTCATATGTATGTGTCTATTTTTAATATTCGGTGAAAAGTCTGAAATTGCAACTTTTATATCTCCGTTATCTATTAACTCAAGAACAGTTATGTTGATTTACATTTGGGTTTATTTCTGTGAATAGTCTCGTATATTATACGCTACGTAGATCAAAGTAATTAAACTGCTTTTCTAGATATTAGGCAGGACGAATATAAAAAAATATATTTTGGAGTTTCTTTGAGAAAACTGCTCACTATGCGACGTGCGATGCGAATCTGACACGCAGGGGAGGGCCCGCTTCTTCATTCAATGTGTCTGCCCGGTGGCTGGTTGATGTCTATATGTAGTACCTATACCTTTGGGGCCACTTGCCACTTGTCTTGCCACCTCCCAGTTGGGCTGCTCAAAAGACCGACGACTACACAGTCCGACGATTTAATACAGTCACAGAAATAAACTGAGGATCTGGAGACTTCGATTCGTTTGTAGGTAAGCATGTACTAAACAAATATTAATCGGGTATTTTGGTGTTGTATTAAAATAGTGCTTCACATCAAAACCCACTGTAAGACGTTTAAAATATCATGGAAATCACTGCTGTCTATTGATTGATTTTTCAAAACGTATCCCATATTTGTCCAAATTCATTTGGAACTCAAAGAATATATTTAAGTACCAAAATGAGTATTCTATTGACGCAATAACTGCGCAGCCCATCGGAAGTAACCCAGTCACCAATATAACGGAAATGCCATTTATATAGATACAGCAAAGGTATAAGGATAAAGCACAAATGAAATTGAAAAAGTCAATATTCGAAGCGAGTTGCAATATTTCGTATGTCAGACACTCACCCTTTATAGCCCAAATATCTACATATACCACCGTCGTCTTATCGAATAACTCACCGACTAACAAAATCCATATTTTGAGAAAACGCGTTCGAGTTTTTAGTTATTTCAAGCCACGATATTCAAAAATTAAAGTACCTAGAAAGAACTTTTCTTATTATAATATTTTTTGATTATTGAATAGAACATACATCATAACATTTATCTAAGAAAAAGTTGAGAAAATTTGATTTCCGTACTTGGTGCGTCATCGTCAACTTAATATACCGAGTTTCAAGGTAGTGCTTTTTAAAAATATTATTTTTAATTGTGTTATGTTGTTATATTATAAGAACACAGTTAAATAAAAGCGTAAATTTGCCTGGAAAAATGGATAAGACCTATATTCATTTAGAAAGTAAACTTACTTCTAATCTTTTGACGGATCTGCCCAAAATCCCTCCGCTACCCAGCCGGGTCTGCCTAATTTTTTTACTCTTGGTACATAGTTGGTTACATCATATTGATGTTTTTTAATAAAACAATATATTTCAACATTAATCCAAGTTTGGAGTATAACCAAATCGTTTTTAAAATCAGACCAGAACTAGGAATCATGGATTTCTAACTAAGTCTGATACTGGATAGCAGCTATTTTAACTTTTATACGCGATGCGATAAAATACGATAGGATAAAAAACAAGGCAACAGTATTATTACTCATTTGACTCAATATCCGAATCACCCAAAACAGGCAGTTTATCATTCCATGAAACTTTTTTACATCCCAGTTATGCGCAACGCATACTATTTGTGAGATTCCTCTGCTATATTATTGGCAATACACAGCTTTCATGGATCATTTTTTACTTATCAAAAAAAAATCGTGTTACACGAAGTATGTAACTACGGAAAGTCTTGTTTTCGAGCAAAATTTATAATTCGAGTTTTCATCGGAATTCCACGTTTTAAGATTTTGTGAATCAAATAAAATGATTTCTGGTAAATGTATGTCTGTATGTGGGTGTGTCCTTGTATCTCAGCAACCACACGATCAATTAGAACCAAATTACGTGCAAAAGTAGTTAATCCTAGTACCAAGATTTCAAAAGTTGATGGAAATATCGGGCTTTTGTTTTAAAATGGGAAAAAAATAAAATAATTTCAAATCATTAATCCGTAAATACTACCCCAAAAAAATGTGACAGAATTCTGAAAATATTCCCTATACTTATTGCTTAAGTCACTTTTCGATATCTTCATCGAGTTTTGAATTAAAAAATCCATAATCTGAAAATGTAATACTTAATAACCCGTTAATATTAATCCTAGAAGGGATTTTTTTTGTTAGAATAGTGAGAATAATGCCTTTGTTGTAAACAGGATTTTAAGATCAAATTGACAAAATACCGAACAATGCCTGACAGCACTGCCAAGTCTGTAACTGTGCAGTCACTGAAAAATGTGCAGTCAGCGACGTCAAAAAACGCAGAAAGCGCTAAATCCAATGAAAACTGCTGAATATCGGCCATACGTTTTTTTAGGTCAACAATGTAAGAAAACCTAAAATAGAAGTATAAATGACCTTTTTTGGCAAAAATATCAACCATGCAGTAAATTTAAAAGACCGTGGATTATCAGGTATAAATTAAGAGGAACCATAATCTATAGTTTCTTAAACCATAATCTATCGCATATGCTGCACGCGTACCCGAATTCATTATCGATAAACTGGCGCCTAAAATGATTATTAGCAAGCTGCCAGAGCGTACGATAGTGATCCGGACGCTTGTATGGAATGAGCTCACTTGGCGGTAGACTTGTATTGGAATCCCTAAGAATATGAGTGTCCATATTGCCCTGTGAATCAGCTTGAGGTGTTTTATTTGCTTCGTCTTCATCCATCTGTATTGGTTCTTCATAGTTCGAAATACTTCATACTTCATAGTAGAAAATGAAAATTTTTGAAAATCCGACCTGAAATTCGCGATTATTATAGCCGATAAAAAAACAGTTAAATTAAAGAGAAAAAAACAACAGAGTTTGAAAATCACTTGCAAATAAATTGTCGCGCTTATTGAATAGCAAATACCTAGAACAGCGACGCATTGTATGTAGCTTCATCAAGACGTAATTTGGGAAAGTATATGATACCGTGTATCAACCAGATTTTTATAACAATATCTTTCAAGAATAAACTAAGTGTTATATAGTTGTAAAATTAACACAAGGAGAATGTCATCAAAGTTCATTGGTATTCGACACAAAGTTTGACATAATTTTGGGTTTTGGTAGTTGGAGTTTCTGATTCTCAAAACCTCCTAAACGTAAAGCTAGAATTTTAGTATTTTTTTCCAAAAAGATCTTGATTTTATATGATTGCCAGTATAAATGTTGTCAAAAATGTAATAGGCGAGTTTTTTCATAAGAAGGAAATATTACATACGTTTTGAAGTTGGCCATGGGATACCATGTTTACCTTTCGTTTTTTAAAAGAAGGCATTTGATAGTTTCGGCGGTTTATGTATTTTGGTAATAATATTAAATAATAAATACAAATGGAGCTGCCATGCAATTCATCGACCAGGGTTGGGTCCATCATAATATTATTATTACACTTCTGAGGGGTGAGCAGCGGCATCCGGACTAACGACCGGCTTTAGGACAGCTGTCTTACCGCATACAATCGTTTACCCTACAACCCATTCACTCCCACTTCTCAGATTTTTTAAATTCAGGTTTTTTTAGGAAGGAGGTATTTATTCCTAGAGAGACCATGATGTTTAAAGTGACAAAACAGAAATTTAACTGCCAGGCCACGAGCGCCAACTTCTACCGCATGAAGGTGAACAGTGAAGACTTCCGGGTGGGGGCATTTGCAAGATCGTGGTATTTATTTAGTTTGTACTCATGCTCTTTGGGGTTGTTTGATTCCCTTGGAACAGTTAATTCTACAGTAAGGGTCATCTTCCGAGATAGAGTTCTATCTGGACGGAGGGCTGAGCAGCCAAATTTTTTTGGCAAATGATACTGCTTAGAGAGCGAATGGACCTCCAGAATTCAGTGTGAAGTTCCTCGATTATTGAGAAAGGTTTCAAAGTGGAATGTTTTTGCCTTTTGAGCCATCCTACACGCTGTTTTGGGGACTTGGAGGGTACTGCTAAACCCTTGTTGGCAGAAGTCTCTGAGATGCTAATTACATAGCGATTAATGGCAAGGACTTCTTCATGGCGGTAGGTGTACCGGCTGCCTTGCAGCCAGCGAAAATATGCAAGGGGTTTGCTACAGAGGCGACTTAAACTAACCTCTAAATATCTTCATAGAAATTTCAGCAACACTAGTGTCCAGTCAATAAACACTATCTTCCAGTGCATTAGAGCGTGATGCAAAAGTCACCGACTGATGTCCAGTCATTCTGAAATTAAAAGCCAATAGCATGAGCCATGACGTTGCTGTCATTATCCACTCGCAAGAGTAACTTTTCAGATCCACTGCGTTCTACTGCTATTTCCCCCATATTTGTGCCATTTTAGATGATTCCAGGAAGAATTACAGCCAATTCACTACAGCCAATAAATACCATAAGATAAAATAATTATCTCAAACAATAGAAAAAACAATCCACATGACCAGTACTAGCCTCTATTCTATGTTTACCGTAGGTCAAAAATGTTACTATATAAACCTGTCTGTTGACTGCCGACGAAAATCGAGACTAAGCGATGCAATATGCCTATGATAACACCTGCAAGTGGCCGTATGATAGCAAACTTTGTATTAATGTCGAAAAAACAAAATACATAAATGTACCTCTTCCCTTAAAATTACAACAATAAAATTATAAATACAGAGCCATGTAGAGATATGCATACACAACACCATTTTAAATAGTTCATGTCGACAATTTCAAAAGGCATCGGATATTTAATATCTAGACCTAACAATAGATGACCCAATTTACTGGCATTCCCACACAATTTATTGCAGATAAACTTCGTGCTATATTAAGCAAATTAACTATACGGAGACATTAAATTTCTATCTCTATCCTCAAACTACTATATCAATCATTAGCATAATCAATAATACCTTACGGATTAAATACTTATGGAAACGTATAAAACGTATACCTATACATAAACTACAACGATAAATCTTAAAAGCAATTACTGCTAAAAAATCAAAAAGCGTAATAATCTAGAAAGCTGTCATTTCGCTAATTCAAATATCTGCCAAATAGTAGAAAATCCTATTTAATTACACTGGATCGGGGATCCAAATAACAACCTTACTTACAAAATTGAGTCGAAAGACGGAATAATGGCACGATTGGCGACAAACGCCACTACAACATTACGAAATGTAATGATGTATATCGAAAGTGATCGCTGATTACCACCGTATCTGATATATTTAATAAACTGCCTGCATGCTTTAAAAATCTACAAGACAAATCGTGTACAAAAAAGAAAAAAATAATTAAACGTCACTTTCATCAAAACGATGCTTCCGACTGTACATTACGTAAAGAAGCACGTGTCGCATCCAGACACCCGACAAAGTATACGCAGAATCCACAAAAAACAGTGGCTTCGTGGACAAATAGCATAACACCAAAATGTAAAATTTGATGTAAAAAAACTACGTACTTCGGATAATGACAATTCCTTACAAAAATTAGACACCCTTGAGGTTTATAAGTTGGTATAGAGCAGAAAGGGTGTTTTAGAGCTAGCCCTAAGTTGTGTTTAGACCTAAAGAGAGTAGACGAGTCAAGAGATTTTGTTGAGAGAGCTGAGATTTTCAGCTAGCTATCACCGGCAGGTCCAAGCACAACCATTGTGTTTTGGTGAAATCAAAAATGAAAAAGGGCCATGACAAATGAGAAGTTGATTAGTTGTCATAAACCTGACCCTTTCAAGAGCCAGAAATTAACAAGACAACTAATTTTCCCATACAGCTATTAAAACCTTTTACTACATGATCACTAGAGAGGTCTCTGCCCTGAGAGACATTTAAAATTGCTATTGTCGTCAATGAGAGAAATGTTAGACTCTTATAGACCAATTTGGGTTTATTTGAGGTAAAGTGTGTGTCTATGCGGGCGAGGTCGAGGCAAACACATGTGAATTGCTTCAGATTTATACATGCTGACCAGTCACAGAATAGCTCCACTTTTTGTAGTAGTAGGGAAAGCTGCTTGGGGCTCCTGGTGATGAAAGTCAGGTCGTCGGCAAAAGCAACGCAAGACGAGGTATACTGACCGTCCGTTTTAAAACGGTAACCCTATTCTTGTTGAACAGTGTCAAGCTTTTCAGTACTGCGAAGCCAATATATACTTCAATATATAGATGGTGATATTAAATACAGCCGGGGAGACTCAATAGTTCTGAAATAACCCCATTAAATATAATATAGAGCGAGTAGTCTATTCTTGGGTTTTGACATGTAACATCAGAGAGTTGTAGTAGTAGGATACAATGGCACGCACCATGGGTGGGAAGTTATACCAGCGGAGTGCAAAGTGGAGGATGAATCGATTTAACTTGAAGGCATTCTCTAGGTCGAGCCAGCATTAATTTAGCATTCGTACTGTCTTGCATCCATTACAGCTGCAACCGAGAGTGAATTTTGATCAAGGCAGCCGGAGAAGCCGAGCATGAAGCATTTTTGCACTGACACATGAAATCACTCATCCTCGTGTGGACTATAACAAATATTTTTGCTACAGTATCTGTCAGAGCAATGCATGGATAGAGCGTCCTTTGGTCCAGTGTAAACGGGGTCTTCGGAATTAATATGACTGTCACTCCGTTGAAATTCTGTGAGACCACACAGCTATTCTGTATGAATCGGAAGATGTATCTCAAATATGGGAGAAGGTAGGGGACTTTTTATACACTATGAAAGGAATACCGTCTGCAGCCGGAGTAGTACTGACGATATTCTCTTTATATAAGTACGAATCTCATCTAGAAATGGATATTTATAGGCGAAAGCTATCGTAGGCAGACGCGGACATTATTATGCCTGACGAAAGATTGCACTAGGACAATAATACTATAAATGTAAAAATAATCCTAGCATATTTAATATATTTTTTGCGGCTTCCCTGCAATTAAATGTATCATAATTTTAAACAATTAAGTTAATATGGCGATGAAGTGGAGATATTGGTACCTCTAATCCTTAAATTGTCTACTTTAATAAGAGTTAAGGCAAACGCGGATAACGGCTCAGGCTGCAGTCATGAAGACTCCGCTATAATTAAAGTCGTAATAAACATCCGGTCTTGGGGAAGAAAAATCGCTACGTGCGCAATTCCGTAGTACTTTTCTAATTAGCTTAGTTAAGACGCGCGTTCAGGGCAGATGTACAGATCGAATACGTAACAAGGAAGAAAGAGGACTATGTATTACGAGTATCTACCGATAAAACTATAGTTTAAAAAAAAGACGAAGAATTTAATTTTACACCATAAGCACTCTATTGGACGAGATAGTGAAAAAAATGGGAGAAACTGAGTAAAGATAAGTCTACACAAAAAGAAAAAGCAGAATTATAAACACTGGAATAAATAGAAACCATTACCCAAATGTAATCGGGATATGAAATCGAGTCACACATAGAGACATTTTCTAGAGATCATTTTTTTGGATTACCAAGATTTCAAATCGTGGATACATACCTACTTCATTTAACACCATGTATTATTTTTGGGAGAAAGTAAAAATATCCACAAAAGTGCGCATGTCGTAGCCCGAATATTTCCTATATTCCTGTCACCGAGCTTGAAAAAAAATATACAAGACAGATGACATAGGAACCCCCCATAAATCATTCGATGTTGAATATTTTATAAAAAGCCGTATGTCACAGGGCCATACTCACCTAAAAATGCCCCGTCAAAAAGCTTCATCTTAATTCGCGACGGAAAGCTTTCTCGCACTTATTTTTATAGATTAGATTACAGCCCGATCAAACGCTTTTCAACATTGAGTGACATTTCGACTGAGAATAGTATTTACATATATTTCTTTGTAATTTAAAAGGAACATAAATAATTAAAATTTGTAAACAAATAGTGTAATAACATTGTTTTATAGTCTTAGCAACTTTTTCCAACCTATTTTTCTGTATATAATTTCATGTATATTTTGGATCTTGCTAATATATTTTATATCTTAGTTAATACGAATTTATAGTACTCACCTATTCCTATTCTCCGGAACCTAAATAACGTCACAAAAGAGAAACTGCATTAATTTGAGAAGCGCTGTTTAATGCAATAACCAGCTGGGGAGCTTTCAAAGGTGGTTGAATTCACCGGTAAGTGTTATTGAGAATAAGTGACGCCACAAAGTAGGTGTATATATATATACCTAAGACCTCCCTTCGTTTCCCCTCCTATATTTCGTTACCTAAGTATAGCTTCATCTTAAACAATTATTCAAGCGTCATTATTCGATTCGTGCTTTCAACTTTTACTGAGTTACTCTATCAAATGGCACAATCCAAGTATGATATCTACAACATTTTCCTCGAACTTTACCAAAGGGACTATCTGTAAGCGAGTTGATCGATTGGCTATTAAAATAAACTCATTCAAGGCGTCGTCTGTCATTATAGTCGAGGAGCTAGTGAATAATTCAATACCTCAATTTTAGCAATGATATATTGTGGTCTGTGTGAAAACTCTCTGAGGCCTCGATATCATGGCCAAGTATTTTTGAAATAATAACTAAATCAAATGATATCTTTATCGTATATAATAATATAAGGACAATTCAGAATTATTAAATACTCGTTCAATCTCTTACAGCCAACACTTATTTTTAGTTGGGGGTATTTGATAGTGGTAATAAGAGAGAAAGAAGAAAAATGCAAAAATGAAAGTAAAACAAGTAATATAACATGTCCAGTCGGTCGCAGGATAAGAGAGCGGGGAAAGGAAGGCGAAAAGGAAGGAGGTGACTGATTACGTTTCGGGAGAAAAAAAGCATTTCATCAGCGATGCTTTGAATGAAGAGATAGACATTGCATTTCTAATATAAGATGGGAGCTGATTCCACAACCGGGCTGCTTAAATTACAAAGAGTAGTGGTAAAAAGATGAGTTATGGAAAGGATTTAAAATGTATTATCCTGAGGCGAATGAAGAGGTAGATCATGACTACTAAGGAAATTAATTTTTCTTTAGATAAATAGGGGAAGTAGGGCTATTTAGAACACTAAATTTATTATGCCAAAGCATACGTAGTAAACCTCATAGGAATAATTTAATAATGTTTAATTATTCATTATAATTATTGTCGTTTTATTTATGTGATTATTGAGCATTTGTCTTTTATTTTGTATGACTTATTAGCTTTATTTTTAATGGTTATGTGTTATGTTAGTTTAACCCTCTGCGGCTGACGTGGTAGTCTGACAGACACCGAAAAATGAAAAACGTATACTGGGTCGTCATTTATTAA
>JAOPUG010000215.1:9721823-9738658 GCA_027564375.1 Micropterix facetella | reverse complement strand
TATCCCTCGGAATGGCACTAAATCAACAATGACTATATAACATTCCAAAAATAAAAATTATTGTACTATTAACATCGGCACGTTCTGAGGTTAACGATAGTGATATGGTAAAAAGTCATTGCATGATCCAGTAGCACCGTGTAAGATTCTGTGATTACAGACAAAAAGTGCCAAATTACCCGATTTCCTTTACGTGGACTAAATGCTTCATATATGGACCGGTATTGCAATATGGACCACTGGCATTTCTCAAATAACATTAGTTGTACCGAAATGTCGGTAGGTGCAAAAGATGCCGGACCCCGCCCACAGGCCGTCGGTCTTTCGTTGCGAGCCAGCTCACAGACACATGTCGGCGGGAGCTTTTTTTTTGCATTTTCGTAAGCCTGCCAATACAACAAATATTAAAATGTGTGAAAGTGTGTACTACAGATAGAAACGTGGAGTTATTTACAGTTACTCTCGTTAGGTCATATAATCATATCGTTATTCTTAATTGGTTATTAAAACTTAACTTTCGAGCCGTATAGGTATTACAATATGGAGCACTACCTTTCTTTTAAATATGGCCTAGAGATCTATATTATGAAAAAAAAATCTTTCAGAATGGCGTCTACATGAAAAGAGAAGACCAGGCAAATATGGGACAAAACGGCAATGGCAAAAGCAATCCAGTCTGTACGGGAAAAGTCAACGGGCTTTTTGAAAGCATCAAAAATATACTGTGTACCATAAACCACGCTCATACGGCTATCAAAAGCAGAACACATACCACTTTAAGATATTACTAACCGGGAACCTGGGAGAAAATAAGTGTTCTATTTGAATTAGAAAACGAATTGGCTAAATATATCCTTGAAATCTAAGCAAGTGGATTTGGTTCAACATGAAACGACATAAAGTCATTGGTTTATCAGTTGGCTGATCAAAATAATTTGGAGCACTCGTTTTCGCAATCAATTGAGTCAGCGGGCAGGACATGGTTGCGACTATTCCTAAAACGACATCCGAACCAATCTTTTCGCCGTCCAATTCTATCCTGTATTCGAATTCCAGTATCCAGTACATTTACAGCGTGGATAAAACTGGGATGCCAGCGGTACCTTCAAAATTGCCGAAGATTTTGGGTTTAAAATGTAAAAATCATATAGGGACTGCAAGACAGCAGAGCGCGTATCAACAATCACTTCTATGATGTGTACAGCAGGTACACATTTGTCCCTCCAATGATAACATTCCCTCGAAGCGGGACCATCCATTACTAATGAAAGGTGCACCACCCGGTGCTATTAATTCTTGCCATCCATCAGATTCGATTCAACTTGACCTATTTACTCAATGGTTCGAACACTTTTTACAGCGCGTAAAACCGACTTCTACCTCAGCGTTTCTCCTGATTTTGGATGGACACACCAGCCACACTCGGAACATTAGAGTAATAGAGTTAGGTCGAGAAAATCACGTCCGCCTGCTATCATTGCGTCCACACAAGTCACAGAATACAGCCCATTGGTATATTATTCGTGAGTTCTTTGAAATAATACTTGACTGAATAAATTCGCCAACGGGTGCGTATCGTTTGGGTACGCAGACAGTGATACATTATGACATAGCCAAATTGTTTGGTAATGCTTACATAAGAGCGCAGCGAGTAGAACTGGACATTAACAGTTTCCGTGCAACTGGAATATATCTCATTGACAGAAATGCCTTACAAGATAATGATTTTATTGACTATGATGTGCAAGGAGTTGATGAGTCTACTAAGGATAATAGAGAGAATTGCTTACCAGAAGAAAAAGCTGTTGCAGATTATGATCCTCAAACTCAATCCGGAAATGAGCCTCCTCTTACTCCCATATAGAGAGACGACGAGAATTGGACCATGCAAGTTTAGTTCTACACACCAATGAATTGAGTGAATCCGTACATGATTTATTTCCTAATCCGTCTAGATCTTTAGTATATTTATCGCTAGTCAGTAATAGGGGAAGCAATGCCACGAAATCTACAATTTTGACTTCTTAATTTAAACAGAACTTCATTCTTCTTCATTTAGAATGAAAAAGAAGGAAGAAACAGAAACGCTCAACATTAAAAAAACTATAAATAAAAAAAAAACAGCCCTACACAAAAGTAAGGTCTCAAAAGACAAAGTAAAACTCCTGATAATTCTGAAGAAAGTGATTATTCAATCAATTATAGCAAAGACGAATGCCCTACATGCTCACAGAATGAAAATGCAAATGGCCTTTTTTTCGAAGATGTCTATTGAGAGCAATGGATCCAGTGTGCACTTTGTAGGCGAGATGGCTCATGAAGAATGTTCTGGCATAGAAGGCGATTAATGTATGTGCAAACTTTGTACCAGCGACTAGTCGCTGGTAGGACTAGTCCTAGACTGGTGCCTAAGTATTTTATTAATTGCTATAACTAAAGTCTAATTAAGCTTGATTATTTCGAATCAAATCGACCGTAGTCCATATTATAAACAACGTGGTCCATATTATGTTAACTCCCAAAAATGACATGTTCCTAAATAATTTCATTAGTCCTAAGATGTATTTTAATGACGATTTTGTTAATCGTAATCGTTTATTAATAGTACTGGTTGAAATAAATAAGGATGATTATACTATAACATTTTATTTGAAAAACCCTTATGGCGGTCCATTTATGAAACAGTTACCCTAAATAAAAAACATATAAAACACACTGTTAGTCAAAAATATAGCGTAAAAATAAAATATATCTATATAATTAAGTATAATTAAGAACACATTGAATAAAAAATAGTAATGAGCCAGAAACATGATGCGCTTGAGCTAGTTAGTAGACTACATCTCTGGAAATCTAAGTGTGTATTTATAAAAAAATATCTACATAGGCAGATATGTATTGCAAAATTGCTGACTTAACTGTAATCATCACAAAAACATATCTTTAAGGGCACGCTAGTAAAATGTCTTTCCACATCGGACTTCGACTTTGCGACTAGCGTGCTCTTAATTACCTAATCGTAAGTGTATTTAGAATAAAGTGTCACTCGTCACGACCTAAATTTGACTGCTATCTAGATGTCCCAAACAAATATCAATAAGTTCTAAACGAACCTGTATATTTTACAATTCGTTACTTGAAACAAGTATATTTCATATTCGCGTAATAAACCGTTTTGACTAATATCGGTTTTTTAAATCGCTCTACTGCATTTAATTTAGTGTTCCTCCTTGTTGGCCCAGCGCATAAAAGCAGGTAGATCGCGCACGGGCAGCTCCGATGCGAGGGCTTTCACGCGAAGGTTGCGGTCGTCCGTGAGGAGCACGACGTTACGGCAGACCCGCCGGACGCCGGTCGCAGGCGTCCCGGAACTCCCGGAATGGTCCGGCGGGGCATCGCTTTCCACTGCTGTCAAAAACATGTCAATGTCAAGAAATAAACTAGTAATTGGAAAAGGTCGAGTAGTTAGTTGGCAGGGTTGTTGAGTTTGGGGGCTACTGAGTTTTCGACGACCCCGCGCCGTCGCTCGCGCCATCTTAAGAAAATGCCGGCCAAAAACAGATGTTGAACAATATCTCTCTTCCAGTATGCTCTAGAGTAAAATAGCCTTAGTGAATAATATAGAGGGAGAAAATGTAAATATCTACTCCCTTAATATATTTTTTTTACATTAATAGTTTCAAATTACACACAATGATCAGTGTGCGCCACGGTTCAGGACATACTTACCTATAGCGGCTAGCACGCTGTACGCCACGGTAAGCGCGCGTTTCAGGTCATACATAAGGTGGCTCGCATGCCATATATTTATTTTGTTTATTTATTTAACTAGTGGTGCATAATAACAAAACATTTACCAATTTATTTAATGTGAATAGCAAGAACTTGCATACTCGATCTTTTGTAGCAAGAAAGTAAGGTGACCTTTATTTTGTCGAAGTATCATCGTCGATATAGTATTTAAAGATATTAAAAAATAATTAACCATATCTAAGCTTTGGAAATAAACAAATTATCTAAAATTTAATTTAAATTAATAGTAATTGAAATCATCAAAATACTAATCATCAATATTATACCATCAAGTAATTATAAACAACGATGGAAAAAGGTAAACGCTATCTAAGCCACAGACATAAAACAATAACTTATAATTTTTAATTAAATGTATAGTAATCAAAATCAAGTGCGACGAATCGCAAGTCATACGAGCACAAGAGGTGGCGGTGCGGAAGGACGAAAACTCAGTTTTTAACTCTGGATACCAAACTATATAATCTTGCCAAAAATCAGAACGTGAATCAGAATTAGAATTGCGAATGATTTTAACTAATGATCGGCATGTATAAAGGGAGCAAACAAGTCAATAATATCTTCATCTAAAATAACTTTTTTTTTTTTTTTCAAAAAATATAATTTATTTAACGACTTATTTCGGCCCTGTTCATTTTCTGGTATTTCTCCGCAGAATTCCGAGAATTCTGAAGGCCGGATTAGGAGAATAGGAAACCGACGCAATCGTAAAAAAAATAGAATTACTTCACACTTTTGCGATATGCCCAATTCGCTTGTAACTTTGACTTCTAGTATATGTAAATAACAAAAATGATATTTTTATTTAAGAGAAAAATTGCATTCTTGAAATATATTCTCACTTTCGTTAGACTGAGGGTTTATCTTGTGAAAAAATGTAAGAAAATGTGGCATATTTGAAAATGTGAATATCCCTAATCCGCAAGTCTGATCATAAAGCTGATGGACAAAATTACCTGTGTTTTCGTGCACCTGGCTGAGACTGAGGGATGCGGCGAGGACGCGGTCATCGTTGGTGGCCGGAGTCGGTAGCGCGTCACTCTCCGAAGTGAACGCGGGCGATGCGAGCAGCGAACCGCGCGTAGTCAGAAAACGCAACGCCCGCTGCGGACCGGACCGCAACCACGTCAGCGCCGCGGCCGCAGCGGTTCCGACGGCTCCCGACGCGCGGCACAAACCCTCCAACTCGCTCACAACTGATGAACAAGAAAACATGTAAGTTTTAGCCCGGGTACGCAGGGCACATCATCGCCACTTAATAAAACATTTTGATTTAGATTTTTTTATTTAATTAACCTGGCACAGTTTACAGAAAAAAAACGTGGTAAAATATGGAAAAGTTGCAATATAATTGACGTGTCGATGGAGAAAATGACGTTTCAAAATTTAAATCGATGGAGAAAGTAAAATTGATACGAGAAATTTCCACTCCATAATTTATCATAAGTTGCTGTTAAGGTTTAGCCCGTGCACATATCTATATAATAGTTTCAAATAATTAATAAATAGGAAAAATATTACATTTAACGTTTATTAATTGTCGAAATTGTGATGTCGCTACAACGCAATCTACCGGCAGGGCTGATAACTAACTGGTAACGCTTCGAGGTTTGATTCGGAAACCCGGGGACTAAAAGTTTAATCTTTATAAATCACACCGATTACTTGACCCCTCAGGAGTCTATGTTTCAAATTTCAAGTCAATCAGTTAAGCCGTTTAACCTGGAAGTCGGCGAACACAGAGATATAGAATCCCAAAATTATACATATGATACGCGCTATCTACTGGACCATGCCAAATCCGAAACCCTCAAAAATAAATAGTATTGATCCCTTTCCGAACTCAACGTAAGTCAAATACTTGAATGGCCACAGGATAATTCTAGAGCAGGCATGGAATGACGTGCCGCTACTAATGACAGAGATTCCGCATGGCACTGGAATGTAACTTTCAGATGAACGTGTCTTGCCTGCTATGGTAGACGGGACGCAGTGGAGTAGACGGTAACAGAGGCAGACAAGCAAGCGAGGAAATGTTCTGATAAACCCGCAATCTAAGCCAGTATTACCATTGACCTCTAGAGGGATACACGAGAAGAGCTCTCCGCGAATGGACAAGAAGTTGAAAATAGTCAAATGCAACAAGGCAAAGTGAGCCATTGTAAATCCAAGTCCGCGATTAACGAGATACTGTATAGGATTCTCAAAGTAAACCTGCGAATAGTAGTAGGCATGCGCAATGGATATTGCGGGTTTTAGGCACATCCATATTGTGGGCATAGAAGAGCAGGCAACCAACCGAGACTGCAAAATGAAGGGGGAAACACAGGGAGAGGGCGAGAAAGATAGAATCACAGGAAATAACACGGTAGATATATCTGAGATATATGGGAACCGGCGATCATGGAACCTGCGTATGGTATCTGGCGTGAGCTGGTTGCAGAACCTGTTGGTAAGATAAATTGTGAGATAACACTCACAAAATTCCCGTATGGAGAACCAGGCAACTAGCTAACCAATCTTGTATAATAATCTTGTATAATGAAATAATCCCTTACTAACAAGAGCCTTAGCATGCAGGGATGCATCGGCGATAACATGTCATACAATCGGAGGCACTAAAATAAACAACTTTAAATATACTGATGATGCACCGATCATCACTTATGCCAAGAACACATTCTTGGTAACAGAATAAGACACCAGAAGGAAACTATACGTTCTAAAAACAAACCATGACCAGATGGCTATCCTAATACATCTGACAACTTGACGAAAGAAATAAAAACATTAGGTACACGTTTTTGAGATCTTCATCGAAACGCAGATTCGCGCAAGAAATGCAACAGCCACATACATATAAAATTACGACTATAGTTAAATGTTGCATTGGATCCACCGTGTACCCTTAAACAAGACTCCATGAACAAGTTAAAAGCTTCAAGATGTGGACGCTGAGAAAAATGATAAAGATCAAGTGTGATATTAGCTTCACGGCAAGTGTTGAGGTGTTATGACGAGTAGGTATGTCTAAAGGCTACGATAGGTGTCTATCGGCTACGAAGAGCAGGTGTGTCATGTGTATATATGGACCCTCGTTGAAGGAATCGCCGAGACAAAATGTTTATACCTTAGACCACCCTTAAAGGTTATCCCTATCCAATGCCGTATGTCGAAATCATTGCCAGATACTTTTTTTGGCTACGCTATTAATATTCCATGAATAGAAGAGCATTATATTGGGTATGCGCAGAGGTACACTGTATTGGTGGCAGCTATTTCGCAATAACGCTTTGAGTATGCTGGAGAGTATGTGCATCGTCCAGAGTACCGACTGAATAAGCAAGAGCGCTGATGTATACTCTGAAATCAAGTACGTCTAGATTCTCAGTTTCCTTGTTGGTTTTCCTTCTTTCCTAACGTTCTTTTCCTTTAATTAAATGAAAGTTCTATTATTGAAGAATATTAGGGGGTGTATCATACCGACTGTAATAATAAATATGTGCGATGAGAGGATCGTGGACTAGTGATATAGTAGTTATGTATCGCAAATATGCCTCCATCTCTTCTTCATTAGTAATTGTTAATTGTATGTAGGTCCCGTATGTTGGATGGCGGACAAAGCGCCGTAAATACTTTTATCCTCTCCGTTTTGTGTGTCCGTTTTATTGCCTTTTATCCAGCCTGCGACACCGCAATACACCATTCAAATTTAGCATGACCCCGAGCGAGGCTAGGAAATGCCCCACGCCATTGTGCCAAACAGGCCGAGACGCAACGCCCTTAACCTCATAGTAAAGACTCCGATTATAGTCAAAGAGAAGCCGCCAAGAATTAAAATATTTACTTGGTTAAAAAAACATAATGTAATATGCAGCAATGTAGTTTGTTTATTTTACCGTCTGTTTTAGTCTATAAACAGGTGTCATTTTTAGTCTATTAACGGGAATCACTTTTGTCAAATGTACTTAATCGGATCTAGACCGTTATGTTATTGTAAAAGACCGTTATGTTGCTATCGAGTAAGCATAAATCGCCATCTACGCCAGCTTTGTCTCGGACTGATTCTTCGTCTGCTGTCTTGGGAATTCAAGTCGATAGCTCATCGAGAAGTTTTCTGCACCCGATCAAAGCGTGTGGTTGATCCGATTTCACTTTTATTTTTTTAATCTGTAGGTAATTGTAGGTTTGCGGTATTTCATAGATCGACATTGGAAATATTATTTGCGTCATCGTGCATGCCATTGATGTGCATTATTCGGCCATTACACTTTACAAAGACTGTTGACATGCGTTAATTACAGCTGAGCACTGGCGATGTGTACTGAACGCCTGATCTTTACGCCGCTCCAATGTGCTTCCGTTTCTAGGTCCTCTAGTTCGACCATCATGTTTGCTTGTGTGCCTAAGGAGACTGAATATTATGTCATCGGCATAGTGATGGATGATATTAGATGTGCAATGGACAACAGAAAACTCAAAGTGTTATCACTTCTTTATTTCAGTAGCACTTTTAATTCTGTGGAATTTGACCTTATTTTAGAGCGACTGCTTATTATTTTTATTTTTTTGTGGGGCTTTTTCAAGGTATATTGAGCCTTGTATGACTTCGACCTTTTCTGGTATATTGTAATCGCCACCTACTATAGTTCATTGCTAAGCTTTGCATCATTTAGGAAATACAGTACGCTTTTAGCGCTGGATTGTTTTACCTCTTCGGCTTGCAGGTAGTAGCCACCCAGGTAGGTGTTTCTTTTACGCATCAGCGAGCCACACTCGCACACGAGGTGAATGAGAGTTCCTTAGCACCTTAACAGAAACTGCACACTGTAGTGTCCCGGAGTTTGAGGTGTCTGTTCAAGCCACAATGCCCCGTGCGTGCCCTCACCAGATTGCGTAGATTGTTCCTATTTAGCGCTAAAGCCTCATGGCCAGTCTTACAGTCGTAAGCTTTGATTAGAGCTTTAGAATGATTCAAGCCTGGCATGTTGTTGAAGGATTGTTCTAAACATAGTTTCTTGAGCATTAAGTTTGGCAGACTTGGTACGCCACATTTGCTGTGGCGTATAACCGTATAACGTGCAGGACCGTATAACGTTTCCTTTGCGCCTGCCTTATCAAGTACGTCGGCTTTTAGCGACTGCTTGCTTTAAATATATCGAATAAGGCAATAAAGTGGTTCGCTTCTTACCTTCGAAACGTACACAGCATGTTTAAAACTCTCCATACTATAACAGATATGGTAAAATTGACAGATGGCCCCCGATTGGCAAAAACTGGTTCGATTTGGTAAACACTTGGCAAAAGTATTAAAAGTAGGTATTAATTTATTTCCTTTTTTGGCGATTATACAACAAATAAACAAAACATTATTTTTTTATAATCAGACGTAACAAATGCCGATTGAGTAACTACCACATTTTTACAATGACAATTACATGACCAAATTAATGGGTCTAAAACTATAGCTGTTTTGATTGGGAATAATAGGGATGAAATCAAGGGCAGGGATGATGGCATGTGAGGGTGTGTATGTGCGTATGTTAAGGCATGTGTGCGTAATGTGACAGTGTGTGT
Organism: Micropterix facetella; assembly: GCA_027564375.1. NCBI lineage: Eukaryota > Metazoa > Arthropoda > Insecta > Lepidoptera > Micropterigidae > Micropterix > Micropterix facetella. The sequence continues at coordinate 9,729,268 of JAOPUG010000215.1, read as the reverse complement.
AACTTGTATATAAAGAAATGATAACATTACTAATTATGGGTTGAATCTAATTGGGTGTCATAGCGTCATCTTAGAGAGTACCTTCCTTGCGTAAGCCTTTTAAAAAATATATCTGCCAAGGTAAAATATATATAGGTAATAATGATTGTGTTAAAAGTAAGCAGTAAGAAAACCAATATCAAATTCATCACATAGAACGTATTGCAGAGGGAACGTCTGGAGCCTGCTGGTATAAATTTGCGTCACTCAGGCTGATTTTTCTATCAACCTACTATTGTCGACCTTACTATCGATAATGTCTTTGAAAGATAACATGTCAGCGATAGTACGGTCATTGACAAGAGACTCCATTTTGTAGAAAGCTGCCCGTTCGTCATACGTGGTGAGACCTAGCCGGTATTGATGGTTATATTGCCAACGATGCAATATTTGTATAGTATAATGCGCTTGTTACATCAGAATTAAATTTCATTGTATTTTCTGCGTTTAGGGTTAATTTATTAGTGTCGTAGTATTTTTTCGATCGATCGATATCCCGCTGAATATTCTCGCAATAACCAGTGTTTTATTTTATTTTAGAGAATATTTTAAAGTAGTTATCATATAGTATGTACTCGCAGTTACCGATATCATTTATATAAATATTAAACAAAATATCTTTAACCCATTCTAACCGCCAAACAGACCCTAATATCTTGAACCCATTTTTTTGTTATTCAACCCTAAAATGTGGGAGCATCATAGGTACGAAATAACCATAATTCAGAATTTTAAGTTTACTTAAAAACGGCTTCAAATGCTTCCATGAAATATTTGACTAAGGGTAATTGTGAACTAGTATGTAAAATTCTGGAAAAATCTGAAATCTGAAAAAAAATGTTTTATTTACCATATTGATTGGCTGTATAGCGAGCCGGTGATAATGTCCCCAATACTTTGATTTTAAATGTAAACATTTCTGACGTCAGTATAGTTAGAGCATGAAAGATGTGTTTTAGTAGATTTTGCTTTATCGATTATTGAAATGATAAGGCAATGTTTCTTGGGGGTTTCAGTGTTCGTATTTGTTACTTTTGCGTGTCAGCTGTTACATGTTTTGAGAGAGTCTTCATTGGACATGTCGGAGTGCGGAGACGTAGTCGTATATATAGAGTGAGAGGGTCGACCACACAAGGAGGAAGCGTCGCTCCCGTGGCGATATCACCGATACTTTACGAGCGACATGCGGCTAGGCCCACCATGACCGCGCGACACCGACACCGCGCGCCGCGCCCGTCGCGTCCGCGGAAACTCGCCACAATTTGCCACCCGCAAACCCGACCACGGGAAACTCACAGCTCATAATGGCCTGCGGTATTCACAAAATCGGATGTTATTGAGTTCGTGAACTGCCATTCATCTCTGACTTTATTTTCTTCTTCGCCCCATGCACTTCCAACCAAAAACGCGTAAATAATGACGTAGCGATCTCGCGGTCTTGCTTCAAACACTGCAGCGTGTGTAAAGCTATAAACTGTATCAAAACATTACTGAATACTCATACTTTACTCATACTACACAGTAAAGCGATGGAGTGTTACTCTTAAATTAAGTATTCAGGAAAAATAAAGAAAAACATTGCAATAAAAACAAACCACAGATTGAATCAATCTTATTTAGACAAGCGTGGCGCGTATCTAAATAAGATTCCTTTAATCTGTGATTTGCTTCAGTCAAGTTCATTCAATAAGAATATGAAAAATAATCATTGTTTCGTCGACAAAAGGTCTGCTAACAGACGGGGGTGGAGACTAACAGTGGTATATTGTAGGCAGAAAAAGCACTTTCACAGTTTCACTCGAGGAACCGGCGCGAGCGGTGCTGGCATTACCAGTTTTGTACGGGACTATTCTACGGAAACCCTTAATAACCACGTCGCCTGAACAGCTCCGCATCGACCAGCTGTGCCGTGTCCTGCTCCAGCCGCCAGCGGGTCCTGTGTGAGCCCCCGGAAGCTGCGGTTATTCGCCATCGCGTACTTAGGCTACCAGGTCAATTTTGGATTAAGGACCATTACTCGGGCGAACTCGTCACCCTGAGGCGTTTCAACGAACTTATAGCGATAGCGCCCCGAGTCGAGCGTATGTAATTTGGACATTACATATCCACAATCCAGCGTTGCCTCAGCCCGCGAGAGTCAAACTCCTTACCACGAGGCACTGGGAGTTTTCAAACCCAGTGGGTGCCTCGCTCCCAAATGTAGACGGATTTCTCCATCCACCCGTTTGGTCTCGGGGTCGAAGTCGCTTGCGCAACCTCTGCTTATCGTGATAACGGGGTATTCCGTCACTCAGAAATATCGCGGACCCGTGGCGCCCTTTATTCAGCAAGTTTCACCCGAGATCGGATGGCCATCGGGTCGTTTCTAAGGGTAGGCGATCACAGCTCGACACCTACCCCCGCGCTTTAAGAAGCATTACGCAATTAGACTCCCTCGACTATTTGAGCAAGGCCGGTAAACCGACCAATACATCAACCGTCCAGGGCCGCCCGAGGTGTTACCCCAGGTCCGACCGCAAAGCGGGTTCCCCGGATTAGTCCCTCTTCGGGGAGGCTGCCGGATGGGACTTTAACCGTGAGACGGGCCGACCAAAGTGACAAATACGGCCCAAGCTGCACGACCCTATTAGGCTTCTAAATAAGTTTGTGGCAATAGGGTTAAATAAAATTCAGAATCATAGATTGATACGTTTATTGTTTTGTCTCTGTGAAACTAAAGGCGCCACTTTAGCGGCCGATGTCTTTGCGCCGTCGTTAACCGTCGTTTCTAAAGACCTCCTATTTTTCTGAAGATATTTGAAGGGATTCCTAATAGGTAAGGACTTTATACTGTCTAAAGATATTTGAAGGGCTTCTCCATAGGTGAGGAACGAATATTTTTCTAAATATATTTGAAGTGCTTCTTCATACGCAAGGAGCTAATATTGTTCTAAAGATATTTAAAGGGCTTCTTCATAGGTAAGAACTTCATAGGTAAGGACCTAATATTTTTCTAAATGTATTGGAAGGGCATCTTTAAAGGTAAGGGCCTATTATATTTCTAAAGATTTTTGAAGGGTTTCTTCATAGGTAAGGACTTAATATTTTTCTAATTGTATTTGATAAGCTTCTTCATAGATAAGGGCCTAATATTTTTCTAAAGCTATTTGAAGGGTTCTTCATAGGTAAGAACCTATTATTTTTATAAAGATATTTGAACGGTTATTTCATAGGGACGGACGACAACTTTTTCTAGAGGTATATGAAGGGCTTCTTCATAGGAGGGACCTAATATTTTTCTAAAGATATTTGAAGGGCTCTTCCTAGGTAAATACCTAATATGTTTTTAAAGGTATTTGAAGGGTTATTCATAGGTAAGGGCCTATTATATTAGATATTTGAAAGGCTACTTTATAGGTACGGAATTCATATATTTGTAGAGGTATTTGAAGGGCTTCTTCATAAATAAGGACCTAATATTTTTCTAAAGATATTTGAAGAGCTCTTCCTAGGTTAGGACCTATTATATTTCTAACGATATGTGCAGGGCTTCTTCATAGGTAAGGACTTAATATTTTTCTAATGATATTTGAAAGGTACGTGCATAGGTGAGGACCTAATATTTTTGAATTTTTTAAAACATCTAAAGTATAATTAAAATCTAAAATCTTAAAAAAATTAAAAATCATTTAAATATCAAATAACATTCTAGCCATTTGCTAGTTATAACATTCAATATGATACATGTTTTACTAAAGCCTTAATAGATGATTTTTTCGCCTTTTTCTCAATTTAAAAAAAGAATGACTTCATCTCGATTTGAAAGAAAACCCTTAATTTATAGATCACAAAACACTTTTTTATTTGGCTCAGTGAGAAGGGTAGACTTAGGTTGTGTCGTGTAATATAATTATGTTGAATTGTTGAACTTTGTAGGGCTGCAGTTAGAGCAAAAGGAGTTGCGGGGCAGCGGACAAAGTGCCACAATCGATATGGAGGCGAAGGAAAGCCCGAGAAAATTACCACTGTAATGGCAGAGGCGGTCCTCATAACTCAGGCGATTCGAACAAGATAATAGTCATTATGATTTACAGCGCGCAGTCCTTTTCACGAAAGGGACTTGCAAATGCCTCTATAACTCCTGCTGCATGAACTCGCGAATCGTTATATTAATATTGAGAGTTATGCAGAGAAGCGGCATAAAATCGGCAGAGTTGTTCCTAGTATAAGCAAAAAGTACCTACTCGAGAATCGAGCACCTACAAGTACTGAGTACCGAGTACAAATACAGAGTACCGACTACATGTGTCATTATTTGATGACTATATGTAGCTATAGGTAATCTATCGAGAGGCCAAGGGGCGCGAGTACTAATTCTCTTATATGTAGTTGCGATAATAATGAAACACATTTTATTTAATTCAATTTTATTTGCTTTAAGGATTTCAACATTGTCATCTCCTGCATGCCTTGTCACCATGACGACCAGCATCAGGATCGTTTACCATTGTGACAGATGAAAAAGGCGGTCGATGATGGCAAACATGATAATGGTTTTTCAATTATAGTTTTAGGTAGTCAACAAGCTTTTTGAGATTCGTTCTGTCGTCCTTAGTGTACGTACTGTAGAAAATCGAGCTCAATTTTAGGTTTTTTTATAAACGAAATAGTTCTTAAAAAGACTCCCATCATAAAAAAACCATCAAAACCTCCTATTATTTTTTAATAAAACTCCTACTTACATTTTTTATACAATAAAGACCTATATTGTTTTCTGTAATGTTTTGTTTTATTGAACCAGTTAAACGCCCCTTGTTATTGGGTCTTAAGCGTAGCTCGCTAGCAACATTATGCATTTCAACGGGAGGCGTATGCATTTATGCGTGCAAGTGATACGAGCTGTGCGGTCTTTCAAAAAGTCGTATTTCGAATATCGTGTTTTACGGGCACATGTAAAAAATAATATAATGCTAAGGAATAACGCTTCGAGTCGCTAGATGCATTAAAACAGGAATTATCATCTTTGAAATGTGACTCAAGCGCAAAAAATATATAAGTATTGACTGTGATTTAGTGAGTTTAGAATTAGATACGGAAAACTCACTAGCCCGAAAAAAAAATCATAACAAATGGCTACATACCATATACTTATAACAATAAACAGCAGGTAACTTGCAATTAAACCTTTAGTTCAATATTGTTTCAAACGTTTATTGCAATTTTTCAATCAATATCGTACAACCGTAAAATATGATGATTATTATGAGTGTTGCCACCCTTGAAGCGGCAGGGTATGCGTGTATGCGTGCGTACGACTAGCGTGAAATTCTCAGCTACCAGTCGTCTGTGTGTGCAGCAGCCCCGCTGCTGCGATCGCGGACGGTTCAGAAGTACCGCTCCATTATGTTAGACCCTTAGTAGACACTTTCACGTACCGTCTCTGAGCAACACGCGATGATCATTTATTGTCTTCAGCGATTCTACCGAACGATCCGAATAAATTTCTCACATCTCAAGAAGCGTTCTTTTTGGGATCGTTCAATAAACTTAAATCAACACCCGGCTCATATACATAGCAAACAGCCCGTTAAAAATGGCGTTATATTCTAGTACCCTATAATATGTTGTACGATGCCCAAGCGATGATTAGGAGATCATGCTCCCGCTTGATTGCTTATTCAAGGAGATGAAGCTAAATGTGAACATGATTGTAAAATATAAATCTGCCACTTGCTCTCAATTGAGGCATTTAACCGTTTCCATTGCGGACAATAATTATTGATCGCGGTCAGCAATCTTTATATTTTGCTATCATACGAGGGCGGGTTAATAAGTCTGTGACTTTTCAATGAAACGAAATGTGCGAAAAGGTCATTATCGACGATCATTAATGAGGATCGCGCTAATAATCCCAAAGACGCCAGTTTTAAATTCGTCAACTATATATGCTAATTACTTTTACAAACTTTAATTTCTACCTTTCATTAGACTATAACGAGTTGCTGTCGCTGCAAGTAAAAATAATGTATCTAAAAAGTCATTTTCCCGCAAATATACCTAGAGTGAACACCAAAACATGCAAGCGTAGACTCCAGAAGATGGGAATAGCCCAATTCCTAAGCTATACATCAGTAAAATAAAAAATCTGCCTTGGAAATCTTCACAAAAAACTGCCATATCGTTTTCAATCCATGTTACATAAATGAACGACTGCAATAAACTTGGAAGGGGGAATCTCAAGGGTTTGTCAAACTTCTTCGGCTCATATGATTATTTCTTCTAATGTATAATATATTAGTTAAATTAACTTAAAATTATGACTTTTGACGCCATCTAGCGACCGAGTCGAATTCGTGACGGAGTGTATTCCAACGCACCGAGGCCAGGAGGTTCCTGATGTACTGACGGTCGTCATTAAATTAAAAAAAATAGGTCGTACAGGCCCCAAAATCAACAGGGATCTGGGCATTGGCCATAACTATCGATTGGCGAGAGAACATTTTAAAACGGCCGTAGTATTCGAATTATCGTGCATTGTAACATCCACACATCCAGTCATTACATTCTTTGTTAGTATTATGGACATTATTTCTTTGTTGGACTTTAGGGCATGTGAAACTTAGAGAACATTCTTTTTGGGCGTTTTACTGTCAAGTCCTGGAGTCCATCTATACCACAAAAAAACGTATCTTTCTGTATGCATGTGGAACGTCGAGAAAAGTCTTTTTGGAAGATTTAATGTGGTTACATTTTTCGCACGAGTGTAAGACTTCGGCCCCCCGCAGGGTAGGCCGAAGTAATACAGTTCATTTAATATTCCTCCTATCTCCTTGCAAATGTACCGATTTCGAAAAACCCAAACAAGGTGTCAAACTGGAGAAAACATCGATTTCATATTCGTTGGCGATCGTCGTTCTCGAGACGAATTCCATTTCGAACGCGTTATGCATAAATTTTACGGCTACCGAGTTGATGTAGAAAAATAACATCCCGCCCGGAGCCGGAGAGCAGCTGCCTCGAGTCGGCGAGAAGCAAAGTAATTTTAAAAAGTTTCCTCTTCAGGATCCGGGTTTGAATACCTATATGCGTTATGATATGCTACGCATAGATTAAATGACTGCTAACTCCGAAATAAACTAACATTAAATGATTCAAAATGTCACAAGATATCTTTTACTCAAAAAATTAAGAAAATTGACCATTCTTATAATTTCAATAGTTTGGTGATATCAGAAGTCTGAGAAATACATGATTTATGACTATACCTCGACAGCAAACTACTATCCGATAAGCACATTGAGTTGAAGATATACGGAAAAATTTAGGATCCGAATTATCAGGCTTATATACGATGTTTTTTTAGAGGTATACAATTTAGACTCTTACAACTATAAATTGAAATAAAACACATAAAAATAATGTAAATA
>JAOPUG010000215.1:9706294-9721723 GCA_027564375.1 Micropterix facetella | reverse complement strand
ACACAATGTTCGACCTTCGCCAACAGTAAGCGATCAAGTTTGCAAATTTCAAAGACTTATGTGAGCTGCGCAATGCTCAAAAATCAATGACATTTTTGGACTTTTTCTTGTTTTCCTCATTATTTCCTAAGGTATGATGCAACCTACAGAAGTTAACAATTTAAGACTAAATCGAACAGAAGTTTCCGAGATACACTTCGAAAATTTAGCAATGGTTTCCAAAAAGTGAAAAATTTAATAATAAGTAAAAAACAAATTCTTCGGAGATTAAACGGACCAGGCACTTGGTGATTTTCTAACAGTGCCAATTTTCGAAGAGCTGTCTGTATCTTGTAATTTTCTAGTTTTGTGGTGATCTGCTTAGGGTTAGCACCGTGCGAATTAATTTGAACAAGCAACACGTTTTAACTTTTTGTTTTGTTTCTGGCAATTACCTGAGACATTTTTATTCTGGCAGTGTTTTTTTAACCTGTCAGATATTACATTACATGTAAAGTGTGAAAATGACGTATTATAGGTTATTTATGTGTGGTTTCTGTTGGAAATATATTGTTATTTCGTCAAGATCATTTTGTTTAGACTGCGTAATTTCAGTGACTTTTTAAACATGGATATCACCTCCAAGAAAGCAGGAACGGATAATCGCACTTTGTGAACACTCTTCCATGAAATACCGGCAGATAGCGGAGAATGTTGGAGTTGGCCTAGCATCCGTCAGCAGGATTGTGAAGCAGAAACAAACGACGGGAGCGGTGGACATCAAACGAAAGGAAGAGGAAAACTACCGTCAAAGATGATAAACTTCTGATTCGTAAGATCAAATAGATCCATTTCTGAGTGAAGTTGGGATAAACAGGGAACTTCATCAATCTGGAATTAATATTGACGTGACCACCGAGCGACTACGGCTTATTGAATCTGGTAGAATGGCAAAGCAGCCAATTAAGAAGTAGCTTCTGAGCACTGTCATGATAAAGAAGCGCTTAGTTTGGGCCAAGAAATACCAGCACTGGATAACTGAAACTGGCGTAAAGTTCTCTCCTCCGAAATACATTATGTTGTGCAGGGAACAGCATGTACAGTTCATGCGGAAAGCAGCTAGCGATCCTATTTCTCCTGCTCTCTTGCAACAGAGTAAAGCACCCCATGAAGAAGATGAAGATGTTTTGGGGTTGCTTCTCCTATCATAGCATTGGAACACTCGTGCCAGTCACTGAGATGATGGAATAAGACCAATATATTGACATCTTATCAAACCATATGATACGGGAGTTCGGTAAGGTCAATACCTAACTGAGGGCATTTTTCACAAGACCTCGCCCCGTGCCATTCATCAACAAAAGTCAAACAGTTTTTCACACAGAACCAAACTTCTGTGCTGGAATGACCAAGGAAACTCTTCTGACCTGAACCTGATCGAAAACCTCTGGGCCGTTTGCAAAAAACGGCTCTCCAAGATGGAATGTACAAAGAAAACAAAAATTATCTCTGCAGTAATTCGAGTCTGGTATCACGAACTAAAAGAAAGTCGTCAAACCAATCGATCATCGAATTTAAATTAGGTGAGGCGCCTCACTAGAGCACCCCATTGCTTGTTTAAAAATTCACAGGTGGGTAGAATTACCGAGGATTAAATTGCTTAGCCCACAGCATAAATCAAAATGGCGCGCTAATGCAGCCGTTTCAGGGGTGGAAAACTTTAGGTCAATTTATTTCGAAATGACTATTTTATTAGCAAATTAAGATCCGAAATGTCATGCAAAGGAGAAAATAATTGTGTGTACTGTTAGGTTTATTTTGGTAGCAAGTGTCTTGGTAAAGTGGGCACATAACGACCGTTTGCCCATAAAATCAAAGAAGAGCGAAGCGATTAAATATTCGAGAAAGTATTAACGCGTACACGAAATAGTCACTCCGCGAAATGAGCGTCAACGTTTGAATTAAAATATCAACCACCATATTATATATTATAAATATAAAATTGGACATGAACAATCTACATGCCAATGGAAAGAAGATGTTTAAAAGTTTTTAACACGGGTTATAAAGGTTAACACTCTAGCAGCCGTTTACGCAACCATCACTGCCCACGGTGGTAAACAAATCTTTGAACTTCCTCTTTCCATCGGTATGTAGACTGTTCATATCCAATATATATTTCGTGAAATACAAATTAATTAAATTAAGTCCATCTTTTTTAATAACCCTGTATATTAAGATAATTTGCGGTGATCTTTAACTACCCGAAATATTACGAAGGGTAGAGTTGTACATGCGAGTATAGTATACAGCGATGAGGTCGCATCTTTTTTATTTAATAAGACGGTTCATCATACAAACATTGTAGTTGACAGGCCAGCGGATGGATAAAATTGTCAATTTCTTGGCCACAGAAATAGGCAATTTTCTAATATCTTTTGGCAGCTGAAAATACAACTCCATGTTATTTCATTCCAGATTTACTTTGCCTCTACAGCATAGATGTAGAAATAATAATTATATGCCTGTGGCATGCAAGAGATTGGTCACTCTGATGGCTCACTCTGATGGCTCGTCCGTGAATCAAAGGTGATCGGTCGCGACAATCGGAAATAGCCTGGCCTATCGTTAGCCCGCTCGCGGCCCGATACCGTAGCAGTTGGCCGGCCCGGGGAAATTCTGTCTCAGTCTATTTATTGCTGTTCGATTGGCCAGCCCTAATTTGAATGTTATCCCGCCTAGGGTTGACCTCATCGACGCAAAATACTTATGTTTATTAATGCATGGAATCTTCGCCGGAAATCTGTGGACTGTACGCTATTATAATACTGATTCAAATTGAGAAGAAGTATATAAAAAGTGAAATGATTTTTTGAAAAAACTTGTGTATGTCTGTCTGGTTGTGGAACGTCAAGAAAAGTCTTTTTTGACGATTGAATGTCGTTACATTGTTCGCGCGATTGTAAGACTACGGCCCCCCGCAGGGTGGCCCGAAGTAATTGCAATCGAAGATAATTTTGAGAATCGGGGCATTGTGAACTTGGGATGGTGATTGGGATCTGGGAATCCATAATCGATGACCTTTGCTCTTAGATGCTTGGAGCCGACTATTAGTGTCACATTCAGCATTGAGTACCACATTCGGCAATTATATTATACGGACAATCCTAATGTACCATCACGGGAACGGCATAATAGACTATAGTGGACTATAGACGGCATAATAGACTATAGCGAGCATCACCATAAATTATCCTAGACTTAAGGCATAAGTGACACGGTTGCTTCATAATAAAACGATAGAGGAATGTGAGTAGTTCGATCACTTTTTACATAATAAAAAGTAATTTGAACATAATAACCGTATCACAGTTTAGCAAAAATGAAGACAAGATATTACTGGTGGGAAAGGAGAAGGTGGGAGGGGGTCCTACTAGCAAGGTGGTAGCCATTATAATTCACTAATATTGTAGTAGTTGTAAGTTTGGACAAACAAATAAAATGAAATTTATAAAATATAAACATAATAAAACAGCTAATATACTACGTTTCAACCCTGAGCGACCGTCCTATTTTTCTATCTGGCATTTATCACGAGTCGGATACCAAGAAAAAATCGTCATTTACTTGGGCGCGTACGTGATTCCCGGATGGAAGACGTATATGTGCTAAAATGTAGCAACGCTTATGCAACGTCACGTAACACTAACATGAATGCTAAATGAAGTCAATTTTACGATGAAATTGAGGACTGAAGATAATAATATACAGGTAAAAATATGGATACCAACATTTTAGGTTTCTGCACCAAAAAATCATGGATTGTCTCGACCGGTTTTAAAGCTATCTACTAGAAATTTGCATTATCGTAAAATGTTCTCACCTGGAGCACAGTACACAGACAGTAGCTCAGTAGCTTCTTTTAGAACAAAATTGAAATCGAAGCGAGCTTCTCCATAATTGTTTGCAGTTATTGATATTACACAACTTTAGACCATTACTCGGGCGAACCCGTCACTCCAAGACGTTTCAACGAACTTTATCGCTATATCGGTGCCTTACCCGGATGAGAGTAAGGAATTTGGACAATACATATCCAAATCCAACGTTGCCTCAGCCTGCGAGAGTCCGACTCCTTACCACGAGACACTGGGAATTTTCAAACCCAGTTGGCCGTCTTCGCGCCCACGCTACAAAATTTAGACGGATTTCTCCATCTACCAACATCTACCCCCGCGCCAAGAAGCATTACGAAATTAGAATCCCCGGTTATTCGTCAGTCGAACGTAGCCGGTAAACCGACCAATACATCAACCGTCCAGGGCCGCCCGAGGTGTTACCCCAGGTCCGACCGCAAAGCGGGTTTCACCGGATTAGTCTCTCTTCGGGGAGGCTGTCGGATGGGAGTTGAGCCGTGAGTCGGGCCGATCGGAGTGTACAAGATGGGCATATGGTCCGAGCTGCACGTGCCCCATTAGGCCCTAAATACATATGGTCTAGCGGTCTACCAGGTCAGCTATTAGGTCAGCGAAATACATATGTATCACACCGCTACCGGAGCGTACCAAGGTCATAGCAGATTTCAAGAAGCCTTAGAACGTTCAGCATCTTCACCGTTTTATTGGTTTGATCAACTTCCAACGCGAGTTCATCCCGCACGCTACGAAGCCACAAACTGAGCTGAACAAGCACCCAATAGGCTCCAAAAAAAAACGACAGGACACCGATATCATGAGACGAGCCAGTAGTCACAGCATTCAATGAATGCAAACAAGCGCTGCGGCGATGTTGGCGCACCCAGTACTGAAATCCAAGATGTAGTACCTCATGTACGACGCTTCGGACAAGTCGATCGGAGCAGTACTGCAGCAGACAAACGAAAAAGGAAGTCGCGACTGAAGTCGCGGATTCAGCGTGCAACCGTCGCCCACGACGCTACTTGAACTGCCGCCTGTGTGAACTCGCTACGGCACGATCGTGTTCGCGATCGGACCTCGCCATGCAGGAAAGAATAGGACTCCTGCCACATGCAAGACAGGGCCACGGCCGGCTCATGAGCATCTCCGCTAAAATCGTCATGCAAACGTAAGAGATCCCTGGCCAAGGTCATCTGGGCTCAGCGACACAGCAATCGAGCTCACCTTTATTTGCAGGTCGCAAAAAAAACTCGTTACTTATTCTAAGTGTAAAGATGTTTTATATCACAGACCAACGATATCTGGTTTTAGTGATACACTTCGTTATTAATTGTGTATTTTTTATGTGAAATAAATAATTTTAAAAAAACAAGAACGACTGTCTATAAATCTTGTAGACAAAATATCCAACCCTATAATATATTTATAGTCGGACACATTAAACATATTAATGCTACCATTATTAACCAAGTGAGCTTGTTAACAAGGACGCATCAAAAGATATAAACATTTTTACGGATCGCTCGAAAACAAAATAAGAGACAGGGGCATACCCGTAATACATACAAAATAATATACATACAAAATAAGGGCAGGGGCATACTCGCAATCCCTCGGGCTAAAGATCAAAAATCCCCGGAGCCAAACTCTACGATTATCCAAGCGGAAACCGTAGATATAATCATAGCTGCAAGAAAAATAGATAATAGAGTAATAAAGGACATATACATGTATACAGACAGCAGTACAGTGCTTCTAGGACTCAAAGGCCACAGGCGGATATTCAAACTAATCAAAGAATGTCATGAGGCAATGGACAAAATATCAAATGACAACAATATATACCTCGCATGGGTGAGGAAACACAGTGGAGTGAAAGATAATGAGGAGGCGGATAGACTTACAAGGCAGGGATCACCACACCCACTAATCGGTCCAGAGCACATTGCCGCTGACAGAGGGGCACACGGGGACCGCCTTGCGCGACAGAACCAGGAAGTGAATAAAGCATAAGTGGAGAGGAACAAACCTGAGGCCGATCAAGAGCATGACACCCACAAAAATATTAACACGTTAATAACTAAAAACTCTCCAGGGATAACTTGAGGAAGATTGTAGGCCTGCTTACTGGGTACTGCCGACTTAACAAGCACTGGGGATAGTTGACGACCCCGTGCACAGAGGTTGCGGTGTAGAAAATGATCATTTGAGTATGTGCATGACCGCCTTTGGCTGTAAGTAGAGAAAAAATATTGGGCACATATGGGGCTGATATAGCTGATGTGTACGGCCTCCGTCCATCGTGGACTCAGCGACTGGTCTTCCAGGTGAGTTAGTTGCAGGATCTGGACTGGGGGTCAATATTTATATGGATGGGTGTAAGCTACAATGGCTCTAAAAGCAGGGCTACGTGTGGGGGACCTTATAATCGGCCATTCCCCCATACCATTATCATCAGCAGCTATAAATTATTATCTAATTTTATTTCTGTAAACCCAGTAAGGAAGGTAAGTAACGTTATAACTTATAACGTTACCTTCTTTATAAGTTATACTAGTTATTTGTAGCGCGCCTAAGGCGCTCGTTGTCTATATTGCATATAAAGGTCATACAAACAGCCAAATAAATCTCCCTCAGCAACAGTAAACGTCACGCCGCTCCCAAAATGTAAACTCCCCTTTAACAGGCTTAAGGCCCCGTATAAAATGAACGTGCGTATTGTAAACAACATAATCATCTCTTTCGCGTAGCAGTGCGCGCGACACAGAGTGCTAATGATATTGCTTCGACTCACTGCGCGCACAAGAGCCCGTACGCGGAAATTCCGTTTATTATTCCAACGATCGAAGAATAATCGATATTATGAATAATAATTGTCAGGCCAGTTTCCCAATGTCGTATTTTTAAATGAAGGCATAGAGGTATATACAAGCAAGGAGGATTGAAAGAAATCGTAAATACAAAAAAAAATATGGTGACTGCGTGATTTTTTCTAACGAGAAAAATTTTAGGTACCTATGTACTATGTTTTGCCAGGAAAAAACCTCAGAAATATAGTCGACTTCATTTTTTAAGGGTAGATAAATCCGAGACTGATTTGTGAAATATTGGTAAAAATTAACTCGTAACATATGCGTAACTGACTTTATACGGCATGTCATTTTTGAGCTGATTACAATAGTTGCACTAATGGAATGCTTCTCCTTTATTTCGTTTTAATAATGATTTCTTGGTTTATTTTCAGTTATATTTTTTATGTAAATATTTTTTGAGATGTTTTCATGATGTTGCGTATGTGTATGTGTTTAAACATGCATTATTAAGTGTTTTAAAGTCGTTCCATTAAGATGCAAGAGAGGCGGATTTAAAATACCCCTTTTTTTAAATTTTCGAATAAACGACATAACTTAGGTTTGTATAAGTAATAACTATCAATTAATTACTATAAATATTAGCACCTAAAATATAAGCTCGTTAGTACGAGGGTTGCTATTTATATTTCTGGCCTTGGCAATAATAGTGTTGCCAGGCGACCGCTGACGTTTCCAATCGAAAGTTTGATATTTTTAGCTATAACCTTTTCAGAACATTTTGCATTTTAGCGTGATCCGTTTTGTTTACAGTAAATTGAAAAATTCGTCTCGGGGAAAAATGGAATTGACTCGTGAATATTTTCGTGCGATTATTTTTCATAACTTTCGACGTCGATTATCAAGACAAGGGTGCTTCGATGAACTCAATTCTTTATACAGCGATAAAGCACCAACCTACAGCACTGTAAAAAACTGGTATAATGAATTCAATGGTATAATGGTATAATGTTCGCTCCAGGATGAATTCCGTGAAAGTTGTCCAAAATCGGTTGTTGTGCCAGAAAATATTGATGCTGTGCGTGAACTGATAAAGCAAGATCGTAATGTGGTGACATACCATGAGATTGAGGCAATGGGCATTAGTATGACAAGCATCAATAAGATATTACATGAGCATATGGCCGTAAAAAAGATTTGTTCGCGTTGGATCCCGCATAATACGACAAACGCTCAAAAGAAGGCTCGCGTCGATTGGTGCAAGGAAATGTTAAAAAATTACGTTCAAGGTGCATCAAAGGCTGTGTATAACATCTACACAGCCGACGAATCATGGATCTATGCATATGAGCCCGAAACAAAACAGCAATCAACTGCATGGGTCTTTGAAGATCCAACAAAAGCCATATCCAACAAAAGTTGTTCGCGGAAGAAGCACATCGAAACAAATGGTTGACTTTTTCTTCGGCATTACCGGTCACGTGGCGACAGTGGCGTTAGAGTAACGCAGGACGGTCAAATCTGAATGGTACACAATCATTTGTTTGCCAGAAGCCATCGGAGACATTCGAAAAAAGTAGAAGAAGAGGCGAATCATTCTTCTTCATGACAATGCGAGCTCTCGCACATCGGCTCAAACACAAAGCAATTTTTGACTGGCCAAAACATCGAATTAATGGGTGATCCGCCGTACAGCCCTGATTTGGCACACAATGACTGTTTTTAGTACTTCACATCAAAAATAAATTACGTGGTCAACGATTTTCGACACCCGAAAAATTCATTCAAAACGCATGTTTAGGAGTTACCTCAATCGGAGTGGAAAAAGTGATTCGGAAATTGGTTCAAACGCATGCAAAAGTATAATAATCTTCAAGGAGAATATTTTGAAAAACAATAAAACCAATTTCGATCATAAATATTGGTTTTCTCATTATTAGGCCAGAAATATAAATAGCAATCACCGTACCGGGCTATTTGCTACGAATTGGAGCCGGATTTTGATTGAAGTTTATCGGACGGTCAATAAAAGAACTCATCTTGAAGTGCAAAAATCGCTGTGGCGATCGCTCGGTAGATTCGCTGAAGACAACGCTGATAATAAATTAACAAGTGTGTCGCTTAGTATGGCAAAAGTATCATTAATAATCTAACGGTCCGTTCCTCCCAACCGTCGGTCCTGGGGTCTCGCTAAACACTATTTAGACTGAATGAGACTTTTTACTGGGCGCTAAGCCAGGTAGTGGCCAGGTAATCCGTAAGCCCCGCCACAAGGCGACCAAATGTTGCCGAAATACTTACTTTGGATTGACGCTATCAAAGTTTCGTTACATTTTAATCGCTAAATGTATACGCTGGTAATCTACTATTTGTCTCTTTCATGCACCTACATACCTAATTACGTCAGAAAGAAAAAACGTCCCAAAAGTAGATTTTGGGACTGTCGTCGAACGTTGCCAGCGCAAATGTGAGACGACTCATTGAATGATTTCATAAGTTTTAAACACCGACAATATCAACTAGTATATTGGATATATATATATGTATAAAAATAAAACAGGATAATATAAAACAGGATATATTTATCTCTTTCATGCATCCACGCGCGTCATTATGTTACAAAGAGAACGATAAGAACGACACGAAATTAGTTTGCTAATAATAATTGGCAATTACGAAAAAAAGTACAAATGAATTTTATATGGACAGGTTCCCCGTGAACCCAAATTCTGGTTTAACTTTTTACTCGGTACATGTACTCGTTAAATCGAGTTTTGCGTGCCGAAAGAACCTTGCAAATATGATATTATTATAGGATACTTTGTCATACCTCTTACTTTTATACATGGTCATATTTTCAGCTCAGGCTTGTTTCGGTATATGCAAATCGTCTTCGTGAGAATAGTTTGGAGGAACATAAACACAATTTAGAGTGAATCTTTGAATATTTTGTAAAAAAAGGTCGTGGTCGGGACGCGGCGGCAAAAGGCTATTGTGGGTGCCGCGATGGCGGCCGTCCCGTGAGCCGCGAGCGCGGTTCGCCAACCGAGCCGCGGGCTTTTTTGTCACATTACCGCGCGAGCAATTAGCCGCGGAGACGTGGAATCTTCATATTCCCGCGGCGGCGCGGGCGATGGCGCTTGGGTCGTTGCCGCTCCCGCGCGCCCTCTAAAACTTTTACGAGCATTCCTCGCCTCCTCGAGCCAGGATTCTTGAGAAAGCCGCCCGTAAAATACTTTATAAAAGAGCAAGATAGGCCGATGCATGATGTAGGAAGGATATGCAATGCAGCCTTAGCTAAAGTATATGGAATTCAGCGAGAGTCTAACGAGCGAGACTACTAACGGGGTCGCCAATTCATATTGGTCAATAAAAGCACCCTAACTCCTTTACAAAGTCCTTGGCCGAGGCGCGAGGACAGAAGATGTCATTTCTTTTAGGCTTTTCACGATTACCTTAAAATTGAAAACATTCTCGAAAACTTAGAATGAAAAGGCTTAAGGGTGAATGTGAATGGCTATCTACAAAACCATCTACGCTTTACAGATGACATCGTTCTCCTAGTGGAATCATCCGAACAACTGCAGTCGACGATAGAAGAATGTATGGAAGATCTCTACACAGTATCATGTAGGTAAAGTGGGATTAAAGAGGAACTTCATCTTATCTAGGAAACTGAAGCTGTAAATATTCACTGCGTAGGATGTTTGCGAACAGCCAGATGCATATCTCAGAGTTCATGTATTTAACCGTCATATTATGGCACTGTATGATAAACATGCACCTATTATAACAATCGGGGTCAAACATGTGCATTCTTGGCTTAGCGATGACATCTGTAAAATGATGGCTAAAAGGGATAGGTTAAAATCGATGTACAGACTATGGCCGAATGATGACTGACATCCAAGGCAACATGAGACATTTAGTACTCGGGAAAAAATAAAATGTATCAGGCTACAATAACCTTAACTTTGATTTAATTGTTCCTATTCTCGAGCTCATCTTTCCAGCTCTATTACATATTAAATAACAGGGATATCCCCGCGCAGTGAAAGGAGGCGCTTATCATTCCCCTGCCTTAAGTCTCCGGTCCACAATCTGAAAAAGATTTCAAGCCGATATCTATTCTACTCATCTTTTCCAAAATTCTTGAACGCGTGGCATATGAACAAATCAACCACTTTAGACATTACCATAGCTTGCTGGATATGCTTCAATCTGGTTCCGGCCAGGTCACACCACAACCACGACACTGATCAAAGTCACTGACGAAGTCAGCTAAATGTGGTATGAATGACCGGAAATTGTCCATTCTCACACTACTAGACTTTAGTCGCGCATTTAATTCGGTAGATTTTGATCGACTTCTTGACCTTCTGCAGTCAGTCAATCTATCTCAGGGCGCCTTTGCTTGGTTTGACTCCTATCTGAGAGGAGAGAGACAGCAAATTAAACCATCAGATACTTCAGGGTAGTTTTCTGTATCCTTTATTGTTCTCTATTTTCATTAACCCCGTAGCTAAGCGGTTGGCTTTCAACTGTCATAGCTATGCTGATGACCTTGCAAATGTACTCTCACGCTAGACCTGATGCCATCCCAAATGTTATTGTATCAACAAATGTTAAATTAGCACACATCACTTTCTGGACAAAAATGTAAGGAATATTGATCAATCTTGCGAAGTCTCAATCGATTATATTTAGTGTGCGTTCCTTCTTTCGTCGCTTAACCGCCTTTCGCCTGTTCCACTTGTACTTGGCGGTCTAATGGGGTCGTGCAGCTCGGGTCTCAATGGCCAACTCTGTATATCATGGTCGGCCCGACTCACGTCTCAACGTCTATCCGACAGCCTCCTCGAAGAGGGAAGAAACCGGTGAACCCGCTGTGCATGCCGGCAGACCCGGAGGAAGCCTTAGGGCGACCCTGGATGTCTGAGCGATGAATGGCTTGCCGACCTTTGCTTGACAACTTTCCTGAAGAAGGGCCCTCTGTATCCCGGTAATGTGATGACATTGCCAGATCCCCCAGTATCCTGGTAAAGCGGTGACTTGCGGGTGAAAACTTCGGATGGATGGTTGCTTATGCACTGGTCGGTCTGCTGGTTGTTTCTCAACAACTAATAGCCGGAGGAGTTTGAAAGCGCAATACGACCTAAGGAATCGGGGATAGTTAGGTACCTTAAGCTATCTATCCTTCGAAACGATTCGTTGCCTACCCGCACTCGGGTAGCAAGCCGAGCAAAGGACGCCTCGGATCTGCGATAATTCCAGTGAGGAATTGTTGCTTACTTAAAGAAGAAAACCGCGCAAGCGACTTCGAACCTGCGACCAGACGGGGGATCGGAGAAATCTGATCGCATCTGGTAGTCAGGGCGTAATGGACGCCACACTGGGCTTGAAAATTCACATTGCCTCGCGGTAAGAACTTGGACTTTTACAGGCCTAGGTGGAGGTTGATACGTATATTCGTCTTCGTCCTCAAATTTCTGTGTTTCATTCCAGGGTGATATAGCGATCAGATCGTTGAAACGCTCCGGTGTTACCGGGTACCCTTAGCAGTTGACAATCACAACTGCTCCACTTGTACAATTTGATGGCAATACTATCGAGCATTCAAAGTCTGTATAGACTTAGGTATACATATTGATCAGCTTCTCTCGTGGCACAGTATTAGGTATATGGGGAGAACTATCGATATAACCTCCAAAGCATATTATAGACATAAAACCACCAAATGCTACGGGCTCCTTAGTTATCTTTTTCTCGTAATAAGACCATTTACTGACCAACCTATCGTGAAAACTATTGTCAATATTGTCATCAGAAGTAAGCTTGAGTACGGATCGGTGATGTGAAATTCTTGTTACGCAAACAATTAGGAAAGCATACAAAAACTCTCTTTGCGGGTTATATGTTACAGATTCTACCGAGGCGTCTATTTCAGAAATTATGATGCCAAATTGAAATTTATTCTAATAGACAGCTTGCAAAATAGGCACACCCTATTTGATCTGTACCCTGTCAACAGCGTACTGAACGATAGACTTAACTGCACCGAAATGCTGAAAGTGTTGCCATTCAATGTGCTTTCAAAGAACCACACCAGCCATCTTGATGTTTTCCAAAGGTACTTAGATTATTAAAAAAAATTAATGTACTTAATTACTTTGTAAATCTGTTGACATCTTTTTTTAATAAATAAAAACTTGGTGACGACCCATTGAAGATGAAATTAAGACGATACGGAAGACTTGGGCAACATCAAGGTCGAACAAGAAGATCCGGACGAGTGGAGATATATTTATTGTTGAGGCCCATGTCCTACACCGGGGTGATAGTAGCCTTATTTTTTGTGGCATTGAAGTTTCAGAGAGAAAAGACGCGGTGTTTGCTGTCATCCAAGTAGTCCATAATGGATCCGCCCCACGCCCGTCTATTGCTGAAGCATTCAGGGGCATGATTTTTGAATAGATAGACAAAATATAGTAAACGAGATGACGTCATATCTCTATCACTTCCGAATTCCACATTCGATTTCAAATGAAAAGAGATGGAGAATCGTCATCTCGAATATGATAATGTCTGTTTCGATTAAAAAATCACCCCCCAGGTATACTGACGGTGCCTATTTTACTCAAGCGAGCAGAAGAATAATCTAGTCTAACATTTTATGATAGGCGAGAGCAGAGAACTTACCGCATACAATATTGTATGCAAGGGCCTGTCTACGTTTATTTTATGATGCACCCGCACAGTCAATGTGTGTCTCCCGCGACGTCTTGGGAGTCATTCCGAGTGAGCCAACTCTTCGCATCCTTGCCGCTTCTTCTGTGCCATTTTAAAGCCTATTTCTAATGAGTTGAAGCCGTAATTAGAAGATTGGAATAATTAATAAGAATAAATAAGGTTTCAAACACTCAAAAGAGAGAAATCAACACACAGTGATGGGCTACTGGGACTACTAGACTACGCCTTTTATAAACATCAAGCTATTGATATGCTATAATCAATGGTTAGGCTCGTACACGCCGCGATGCAAACATCTATCGGTTATATGTAGGTACTGACTCGATTGAATAGTCACTTTAAAAAGTTATCCCTGTATTTAAATATCGCGTATATAGCCAGCATAGCTCGCGCACGGCACTCCTGAGAAGATTTAATCGAAACTGCAACAATGTTAAAGTGGCATAAAATTGCGCAAAACGATTTATTCGTCCATTCAATAAATGGAATTCGCAGTTGAAAGAAGTACAGCAGTGGAATCTGCGCGTGCAGCGATTCAATTGCTATGCAAGGACGTGGACAAATATCGAACGTAGCGGGAGCATTGGATACTGATAGAGTCGACATCGCAGACGACGCGTCGCAGTAAGGAAGGTGTCTAAAGCATAAAGAACGCTTACGGAAGATCAAGCTTCGGATATGTTATTATTTCATAGCTGATTATAACGTCTGGGTAATGGTCGGCAAAGCCACTCGCATAACGTGAACGCAGCGATTGATTGATATACACATATACATGGACTCTTTTCATAGGAAAGAAAATTAGACACACAGTTTTTTTTGCGAAAAGACAGCGTAGTAGATTGTGGATTCGTATTTAACAATAATTCGGTTGGATATACATACTAGGTAAATCAAATATAAATCGACCTTTCTTATCTAACCTAGCAGGATAGATAAGAAAGGTCTTAGCTTGGGCCTCATGGCCGCGTTTTTTATATGTTGGTCAACCCCCAGCTCATAGCTCAACTCCTATTGGGGCCTAATGTAAGGGACACGCGCAGCTCGGGCCGTATGGCCTTGTACACCTGGTCGGCCCGACTCACGGCTCTACACTCATACACGGCAGCTCCCTGAAGAGGGATTAATCCAGTGAAACCTGTTTTCGGTCGGACCTAGGGTAACACCTCGGATGGCCCTGGACGGTTGATATATTGGTCGGTTTACCGGCCTTGCTCGACTGACGAATAGTCGGTGAAGTCTAGTTGCGAAATGCTTCTTAAGGCGCGGGGGTAGGTGTCGACCTGTCTTCGCCTACCTTTAGATCTCGGGTGATCATCGCCGAGTAAAGGACGCCACGGGTCCGCCATATTTCCGAGTGACGAAATGCCGCGTTATCACGACAACTGTGATTGTCAAATGCTACAGGTGAACCCGGCCACCCCGGAGCGTTTCAATGAACTTTATCGCTATATCACTCCGGAGTGAAATACAGACTTGGTGGGCGAAGACAAATCTACGTACCAAGCTCAACCACTGCCCGTCAGAGTCCAACGCTATACGGCGAGGCGATGGGAATTTCCACCCAGCGGGCAGCCTCACCCCCTGACTCTCAGATTTGGTCGGATTCCTCCGACCTCCCGTCTGGTCGCGGGTTCGAAGTCGCTTGCGCGGTCCTCCAACTCGACTAAGCGGCAATTCCTTACTGAAATTATCACGGTCCTTTGCTCCGCACTACCACCCGAGATCGGGTGGCCCACGTATCGTTTCTAAGGCTTGAGGTACTTACCTACCCCGCTGTTTTAGGCCGCGACAGATAGAGAGTTCGAAAGCGACTTCGAGACTGGAACCAAACAGGTGGATGGAGAAATCCGTCTAAATTTGGTAGTTAGGCAGTGCAGCTGGCCTGCCGGGCATCTCGCTGCCCGGTGCCTCGCTATTAAGGCGTCGGTCTCTAACAGGCCGCGGCGTAGTTGGATAGTGGATATGTTATG
>JAOPUG010000215.1:9654054-9668112 GCA_027564375.1 Micropterix facetella | reverse complement strand
TTTTTTTTTTGTGAAGCAGATTAGACAAAATCTGTATGGATTTTATCACCCCACTAGATTTATTGTCTGTTCTGGGGTGATAGTATTTAAAACATAGTGACTTTTTTTTATTTCATTCATTCCGATCGTTCATTCACTCTTAAAAACTGGAAGAGATTTTTTAAAATGAATACTAACAAACCGACTAATATTAAAAGTTTAGATAAGTAAATATACAAATAAATTGGCCAGAAGATAAAATATGGTAAAATGGTTCCTTATTGTGCACAGCTTCATTATCAATAGTAGTATTTAATTATTATTATAATAATTTAGTATAATCATATTAATATGGTTTAAATATAGTCCATAAGTGTGTTTATTATCAAGTATCGTCAATAATAATTACAGCAAATATCGTAGCCTATGTGGATGTGAGGTACCATTTTTTCGCACTCACTTCTACTTTTCGTCATAATCATGGGTTTGAGAATATCAAAATAGAGCCGCGGTGGAATTTCGATTCAGCTCCAACATGTCTAGGGTGTCGAACTCTACTACTTCTATATAGGTAAGTGAGTGGAGACATGAATTCAGTGAATAAATCATTGCTTTGTAATGCTATTTTTTAAAGTCGCTAATGTAAATAAGGTAATGCCGACTTCTACCTGTGAATTTATTGCGAGATGAAAACAAAATATGTAGTGTTCTAAAGCTATTTTTAAGAAGTAAGTGATGTGCCCAACCCTAGCGTACGAACACGTACGCGCGAAAATACGAAGTTACTTGGAATGACTGGAATTCACTACAACATGTGAGACGACATATAAAAAAGTCCATACGTTTTAGACCAGGGGAATTCCACAGAGATATCGTTTGACCTGACGCGGGTAGAAACGAAGCGGAAAATTTCGAGAGCTGTCATCGAAGAGCGTCCAATAAAAGCGTGGAAATTAGGTCGCGCTCTAATATTTTCAGCGCTCTAAACCAAGAGTTCTCAATGCAATGAGTATAGCAACGTAATAGAAAATTAGAGAAAAAGAAAACACTTGCACAAGAAATCTAGGTGTGGCCACTCGGCTTTCGGAGAAAATTCCTGCAAAGTATGTAGCTTGTGACAAGCGGATCGGCGGACACAGTACGTGGAGTCTCATTTTTCAGTCGATGATTGGGTTGGATTTAGTGATAGTCCCAGTCAGGCTGCGAATTCCGAGAATGTAATTTCAGATAAGTCAATCAAGATGGGCATTTCGGCCTGGAAGTCTAGAGGAGACATCGCTTCGGCCAAGACTACAACTGTTAATAACGTGTTAAATTTATTGACCAATCACAATCTCACATAATTGGATCCATTTGTAAGGCTATACGAACACCAAAGATTGATAAGTTAGTGGATCGATTTCCGCCAATTCGATGTGCGAGCGCGATTTATTATTTGAAATTACCTAAATTGTATATAGCTAAGCCGCCAATGTCAACCATGTAGCGAATAGGCGAATCAATCTGTCGTCGGCAGATTTGCATATCGCACATTTTTACCGTTTCTGTTCCTGTTTAGGGGCGCCAGACGCCATAAATCCTCTACCATTCTCACGACCGCTTGTTTCGCTGACTTCTCGCGTATTCCGCTGACACTTCGCACACATCGACCAATTTAACGATTATCAATCACGTAATACACTAGTCAATCATAGGCGGGGCGACAATAGGATGAGATGATAATATTAGTTTTATATTACAAAACAATACCAAGAAATAGAATCGTGATACTACATATTTAAGTTTCGATTGGTAGTATAGCCCACGGCATAAATATTTATTACAAAAAGATGCAAGGTACAATTTCCTAAAAACATTTATTTCTCTGTCTCAAAATTAAGCTAAAGGCACAATTCCAATTTTAAAATATATTTATTTAACAAGAACAGAAAGATAATAATAATAAAAGTGTTATTTGCAGTCAAAAACATTACATTACAGAAAAAAACACTGAAACAAAACCATGTATCTTACAGTTGTCAAAAAAACAAGCTTATTAATTAAAACAAAGGCTGCCTGATCTCACTACATACACTTCAAATAAGCCACATCATCGATAATATGGAAAGGGGAAAAAACAATTAATAATGTAAGAATAATTAATACACAAATAAATAGATACCTGAAGAAAGAACGGCGAATACATTAATTAGTCATCATTTAAAAGAGCTGTCTTAAATGATTTTTTGGCATACGTTCACTGAACAGTAAGAGAAACTTCCCTGGAAGCTAGACTTCGTATGCTCGGGAACGATGACAAGATGAATACGCGCTTTGTAAATGCACATCACTAGACCAGCACATCCTAAAGATACCTAGGTTCTTTACTTCCAACTGTCTTCAGCATGTAAGAGGCTAGATGATTTTTCTCTGCTGTCTCATATTTAGTAAAGATGCTCGCTTGAGAAACATGGAAACGTGATGCCGAGGAGGTGTAGTGAAACAAAATCTAGCACAGGCGTTTTGACGTTTTTGTAGTCTCCGCTTAGTGTTCTTATACAGACATGACCATAGACACAGTCGCTATAGTCCAATAACGAGATGATCAATGCATTAACTGCTAGGATTCGGACCCTGACGCTAAGAGAGTCCCTAGTTCTGAATAATGGCGTGAGACGAGAGAAGCACCAATTGACTCTTCTGCTAATATGATCCTCAAATCGAAGATTTGAGTCATAATAAATACCAAGGTTTCGGGCAGAAGAAACTAAAGGAATTTACTAAATGCCAGGGAAACCAGAGCTGGCGATCTTAATTCTTGCTGAATTTGTTCCAATAACCATATAACAATATTTAGTGGGATTTATTTATAGCCCCTGCTGACATAACCAAGCAGGCAACCTCTCTAAATCTAAATTGATGTTGCTGAAAGCCAAACCAGGTTCACAAGGATAAATATGATGTATACGTTGTAAGATGTGATAGTTCTAATGATTTTAGGGGAAACCAGGGAGTATTTCAAGACAAAAATAAGTGCAGAATGCTTATTTAGCAGACTTAAATTTAACAACCACTACGCCTCAAATCGATGCCGACTGCGGATGAAATAATGTTCGGAAGGTCTGAATATTTCTGAGGGCTTCTTAGTAATGAAAGTACTAGTGTGCGAACGAGTAAGTACAATATGGCATATTTATCTTGTAGCAATGCTCCCTCTATTGCTCTTTTTGTAACTGTCATTTTATAGTTGGAGTAGTCAAAATCACACCTTAGATTTTTAAATTTTCCGTATATATTTTATTCCTGAAAAAACTTGCTATCGCTTCACTTGTACATATGGTGCTAATTCATGTTTGCAACGTTCTATGCATGCATACATTGTAGACTTTAAAGAAATAGACATATTTAACTAACACGGTAATCGATCCTTCATCAAGGAGGTACGATAAAAGATAAAAAGAAGCTAGAGATAAGACCGAATTAAGTTAGCATCGCGCATTCCCAAATTCACTCACATGCACAAATAACATACAGATATGCGCACACATACCCGCCCATGTAACGCACAATCATTCAACACAAACCAGCACCAATATATCAACAGCCACATACTCACACACAGCGACCTTACCTCTAATATTAAAGTTCTTTTTTGTATTATTTATTCTTGATATTCTACTTCTTCTTTTTGTATTCTTTCTTTGCTTTCTTTGAGTTATAAGAATATTTTGTGTTCCTTAATAATATATTGTTTATAATTTAAAACATCATTGGCTTTGATATCGTTAAAGAGTATGTTTATATTTTATTGATATGGTTTATGTTTTTAAGAAAAATAACTAAATAAAATTATCCCATAAGTACAGGCATCAATATATTTCATTAGGCTACCTATACAGGAAAATCCGAACGAGTAATAAAGACACTTTCGAAATGTCATAATATTGTAAGACAGCCGGCTCGTTAAATTAATGTGCATCGCTCCAACCTGCCGTTCGATTGTGAGTTATTAAAAATGATGTCTGAAACGACGGTTCAATCTGTGGGAACGGAAAATTCAAGCGCGAAAGCATCCAACAATTGAATATAAGGTAAGGTCGCGAAGCTGCGCGGTCGCAGCGCGGCAGTGGGCGGCTTGTATTGAATGGCAATCCGGGTGGTGAATGAATGGAGTTGATTTGCTGAAGCGATTACATGACGAACAACATTCGCTGCCATACTAATTGACCGTAAACCACACCGCTTTGCATAAACTTGATCAGGAAGGAACGCCGCGGACGACAACGGAATGCCGATGGCCGCGCTCGTGGAAGTAATAGTAAGTTTCTCAAGAGGAAAAATAGCGGGAATCACAGTTATTTGCAGATTACTTGAACCTAGGGTCACAATTACATTTCGTCCAAATTTCGACTCATACACGAACACAGTTAAAATAAAGTAGATATTGATAAGAATGATTCTGATTCTAGAGCCCCATCCATCTCTTCTGTTAAGGAGGCAGTGTCTGGAACCCAAAAGGGTTTCTGCCATATTTACTTAAAACTTATTTCACACAAAAAATACGCATTCTAAAATTTTAATAAAAATCAGCAAATTAATGAAGAGTGGCTTCATGATAAATCATAGTGGTTATATCGAAAAACGTATTATATTTGCAGTAAAAAAGGTAACACTTTTAAATTTACAAGAGTAAAACGGAAAATCAAAATTTGGTCAGAGTATATGAAATTTTGCTATAATAATTAATTGTAGTCGAAAGAATATCAAATCTTCGAGAATAGTACACCCTTGTTTTTTGATTATTTCTTTCTGTATATTTAAACGTTTCACCTTTTTTAATATAATAGTTTTTTCGATGTAACGACTATCACTAATCATGAAGCCACTCTTCATTAGTTTGCTCAATTTATTTTATAATATTAGAAAGCGTATTTTCAGAGTAAACGAAGTTTAAGGAAAAATGGCAGAAGCCCCTGGGCCTCAGAGACTGCTCGCTTAACGTTGTCTGATATTTTAGGTTCAAGGTCTCAAATTCCTGGCTAGCCACACTAAAGAATTTGCGTATTAGACGAGTAAAAGTCATTGCAATGTAACACAGAGAAATGAATAACATTAGAGAATAAAATAGTTGTTTATCATTACAAGGGCATTATACTCCAGGGAACACTGAAATGATCGAGAATCCACTACTTCGGAGTAAACTAGTACCACAAATCATACTGCTGCGTGAACACTAATTATTACCTAACCTAAAAAAATATGCTATGGTTAGGCAACAATGGCAGTGAGAACTAAACTAGTCGATAGAGAAAACGCCACTGAATCGAGGGTGTTCGCCGCTTTCGAAGAGGGTTATCATACAAACATGGTGTCGCTGATCTTGTTGCTACTTTAATGGTTAAGAGCCTGGTCATATAATAATATATCGCTGATATACAGAATTTCAATAAGAACGTGTCTCACTTAGCACCGTACCATTCACAGATCGACCAAAAACAGCTGTCATACAAGGAAACATCGCTGCTGTACTCTAGGTAATATAGAAAAACTGGCGTGTGACATATGAGCAGATTCGGACATCTTTGGACAATGGAATGACTGTAATACAAATAACTCTGCATGATGAGCTGGGCGTCAAAAAGCTAGTTTCCCGATGGATACCGCAAACTCGTGTTGTGACGGTCTCAGGTAATAAATCGTGGATATAGTCATAATATGAAAGCGAAAGAAAGTGTCAATTAGATGATTGGGTCTTCGAAAATGAGCTATGGCCTACAAATGTGCTCACAGAGTATAGAACAAAATGGTGCTTCGTTCGTCTCAAAATCAAAGGATGTTTCCACAATTCCCTTACAAAAACGGAGAACGGCCACCACATATTTGTACACAACTGTGCGTTTGCCAGAAATGATAACCGAACTCGGAACGTCGTCACATAAACTCCGCCACAATATAACGAACCTCCACCGCGATATACCGAAACTTTCGCCACGATACAGCGATCATCGGGATATTGGAGCGGGAAAACATCGAGTAGGTGGACCATCCTCCGTATAGTCCTAATTTGAGTCCCAATGTTTATTTTACATTCCTGAGTATCACGATAAGTTGCGTGGTCTGCGATTTCAAAGCCTGAAGAAGCTGTCCAAGCATTCAAAATGGCCATTTTAACAACCCTAATCTCGGATTGGAATCACTGTTTCTACAGTTGGTTCAGGCAAATACTAACATATATAGATTTTAATTACAAGCACTTCAAAAAAAATCAGTTACTTCTTGTTTTTTTTTCCTATTCTCGAATTTCCGTGTGCATTACGTATAGGCTGTGCCAAATAACTCGATCTCTCGCACACTAGCTCAAAAATGCATTCATATATCTGTGGTGAATGGGTAAAGGGGGCTAGATCATGAAAACGTGTTTCGGAGATATAGCAAAAACAAAGTTTGGAAATTCGGCACAAATGAGAGATGCAATGGAATAAATCATACAGACAAACATATTTTTCTTTAATTAATAAATTCCATGCATGCTAAAAGAACTCATAATTTTAGTAAATAGATGTAAAAAAATAAAAGGGAGTATAATTAACGCCATATTCACATAATAATAAACTTTCAAATGAGACATAAATCCATTTACAATAGGAAAGTCTAAGATTACAAAATTCAAAAGGGAACTCCCCGAATAAGCCATAACTGGAGCCATAAATATGTTTATAGTTAATACAGTTTCTCGGTATGCTAAAAGACATTCATTTTAAATAAATAAGGACATAAAAATACACAAATAACTAAGGGATGCTTTTAATGCCAAAAAGTCGACTTTGCTCGTTTACACAAAAACACAGTTTTTAAAAAATTACTTCTTACCTTAGTCGACTTAAATCTACCGTAACTGATGTGAAACAAATATCAAATTTGACCCTTTGCAAAATTTGATATTTCGCTTTCTATAGCGAATATGACAGCCGTCTCACACAAAAATAGGATTATTTTATAAGTCGTTTTGAACAAAATGTAGACTTAGTCCCCTTTACCCATTCTCCACAGATATATAATACAAACTCATCCAAAACTCTGAAAAAATATTCTTACATTGAATAAAATAATAAAAAAAACGGGTTATACTGGAGTTACGTTCAGATTTATTACAATAATATTCATCATTACGACATATATTTTCAATTAAAAATGTTTCCCGACACTTTAGCAATATTTTACCAATTTACTTATTTTTGCAAATTTTATTATAATTTTTTTTTTAAATTTAATTTGGCATTTGCATGCAATAGTCCCATAGCCTTATTTTAAAAATAAGGTTAGGCGACTGTTTAAATAACTAATTTTTTTTCCTAATCTTCACTTATTGGATTGCTCTTTAAATGTCGCCAAAATTGGCGATCTAAAATCTTCGTAATACTGTATTTGGTTTTATTTATCTATTTGTTTTTTTTTAATATTGGATATCTAGTGTCCCTAAACAAAAGTTTTTTTTAATATTGTATTTATGTTTGAGCGATAAATTAATCGGAGTGTTATGGTTTGATCTGTCAATCGATTCATAGTGAGTAGCGGGCGAACAATTAGGCGAATTTAGGTCGATGTGTATTCGCTGGATACTTTATCGATATTCCTTTTTGCATCAGTGTTGGAGGAATAAGATATATTGCAGGGACTGTATTCATAATCAATGAGAAGTGTATTATGCATACATTTTAAGTAGAAATTTTCTGGGACCCGATGGAGTTTCTGTCAATTTTATTAAAAAAAATCCATTTGGGCAAATAACATGTTCTGAAAAATTTACCAAACTGAGGAAGAGTGTCGTCATGAGAAATAAAGCCAATATCACCGTTTGAATTTACCAACTTACTATTTTTTTCTGCTAATATAATAGTTTTTGGAATAACGATTTTATTGAGCATGCAGACAGTCTTCATCAGTCCGCTTAATTTTTTTGAAGATTTTAGAAAGCATATTTTCTGTGTTAATTTAAGTTTTTAGTAAAAATGGCAGAACCCCATTGGGCTCCAGAAAAGACCCCCTTAATTTGCCAAGCTGTAGCCGAGAGGGGCGAAAACAAACAGTGTGCAGAGTGCACCTACGACAACAATAACGAGCGAGGAGAGGCAGTCCTCTCACTCGGCTGATCAACGACAAACGAGCGACCGGGGCGCAGTATGGCAACGAGGAAGCGAGCAGTGACACGGAAAGCACTTCGTCCGTTTCTCAGTAAGCAAACGCCCGTAAGCCGCGGATGGGACGAACCAAGTTCAAGAAAAGTCGTAGATATGCCACATTCAGTGTCGGTTTGGCCCGGGCGGGGAGATATGCGTTTCCCGTCGACTACCCAGACACGCCAACCCTGGCATCAGCTCTCAATTACAATTTTCAACAATAGAAAACCTTGTCATATCCTTTCCCAAATTTCGTGTTGTTGAAGTGACATACATTGCATTTCTGTTCTAGGTATTGGCTATAATAATAAGTGCGATAATTTATTTGCAATCGATTTTCAAAACTCTTTTGTTTTCTTCTCTTCGATTTGTATGACTTTTTTACCGGCTATAATAATCGCGATTTTTAGGTTGGATTTTCAAATTCTTCATTTTCTACTCATTGTTTTAAAATTAACTAAAGATATTAGAAATTACACACAACAAAGTAAGATCTGAAGACGTCTAAATCCTCTGAAGATGACGAAATAGAAATATCGATGTAGAAATCCTCTGAAGATATCGAATAGTGACGTAATGAAGAGTTGTGGGCAATGTCCTCAAATTTGTAAGTCACATTTATTCATTTTCTAGTGCCAGTATTAACGGATTTATGATTTTTTTATATTGTAAGGGCCGCCATTTTGAAACACAATGGCGAATATCTCTCATAAGCTTTTCAAATCTCGGGCACTAGGAAAAACTATTTTTATGCTAAATTTGGTCCAATTGGTCGTATAGTTTCTGAGATACGTTGTCCAAAAATCACTTTTTTGAGATTCCCTGGATCTTAAAACGTGGAGATCCAGTGAAAACTTGAATTCTAAATTTTGCTCGAAAACAAGACTTTCCCCTATACATACTTCGTGTAACACGATATATATATTTTTTTGGAAAAGTAAAATTGGAAACGACGCAGGACTGCTTTCTCGGGTCTTATGACGAAAAGGCTAGGAGTCACATCAATGCTGTAACCGAACGACTTCCCGCAAAGGGATTGAATGTGGAGATTTAATCAAAATTCCAGTTATATGGAAAAGACCGTAGCCCAGTTCAGGGGAACGCAACTACAACATACTTTGATCGGACTTCAGCAGCAGCGATTCGCTTGCGCATTGAAGTTTTCCTGTTTATCTATAATCGCTTTTTAAGGCTTCTCTAAGCATCAGGATTTTCTAAGGATAGGAGAGTGATCTAGAGTTAGTATGGAATAGTATGGAATCTGTTTATATGCATATTTCTCGCTGCTTCAGACTTTTGACGAACCGCTGCTAACCAGCCGGAACAACTGAAGGTATTAACCATTCAGACCATGCAAGTTTCGTTTGATATAAAATATTATCAAAAAATATTACAAAATCTTGTAGGTGAAGAACTGTTCGAATTCATTGTTGATGCCTTGGTTACGAAAAAATCACCTTGTTTGACGTTAATGGCGTAATTTTACAGTGACAAAATCAGGCCACGGAATCTATGCTGTGGTCGATGACACTTCGAGCGTTAACATGTAAATACCAACTGTTGTGAGCCGAGGCTTACGGTCCAGGCAGTATATATTAAGAATGCAGCGGTTTACTACGCGTAATACAATGTCTCTGTCTAAATATAGTTTTTGTATCGAGAAGATATTATCTTTAATTCCAGAGTGGGAGTCCATGCCATAAAGATGCTTTATTTCCTCCCACAACGTTTAAATAACATTTTTATAATTATGCTGAATATGTGTATATTATCAAATGCAGGTCGTTTCTGAATTGCGCTAATAAATACTTCTGTGTTCATAGTATAGCCAATAGCGTAGAGCGAACAAAACAAAATATTTCAATCCAAACGAAGCTCGCAGCGACCGCTGATAATGATGCCCGTCACCATGTAGAGTGACTATTTCGTGTTTCAGGCAGTGATACTTTCTCAAACATTTATTTGCTCCGTCCGTAAAATATAGGACTAGTGGCAGCCAACCGTGCGTGTGAATTCCCTCGCTGCGTATGCCGCAGCGTCTTGCAGCGCCACTTCGTTGGCTAGTGTTTATTGACTCCATTTGTAATTAACGCTCGACACCTCACGGCTCGTGGCCCTCGGGTTAAACATGTCGGTGGAGTTCGTGCGACTTCTCACACCCCGGTCGGCTTAAAAGATATTCTTACTGGAAGACTTTGGTCGACAAGGGCCGTCAAGAAGCCTGGGGTATCGTTTGGTCGCTAGGGCTCCGATGGATCCAAGCCGATACTGCAAACACTATTGAATAAATGAATGAATAGAATGTTTATTGAATCTTTAGGCCTTGGTTACCGAGGAAATGGCTTACATTGCGGATATTTTAATATAAATCTAAACATGTCGTACATAATTTTTAGCTTATTTTTTCATTTTAAAAAATCTTCTGTACAAAAAAATGTAATATCTAAAAGCAAGTTTTTTTCAGAAATAAAAAAAACAATGTCATGTTTTCGTGTCCAACAGAAATATATTAAATTTGAGAAACACAAAAATCACTTCTAAAATAAATACTACACGGACTAGGATTGATAGAATTTCAGATGGACACCCTACATAGTCGACGCCTACTGAAAGATATTCTGTTTTTATTATCATATTTTAAATAACGGAATTGATACATCACCATTATATACGGTATCAATATTAATGTACCCAGTAGACGAGTATGTTAGGTTTATTTGCAATACAAAAATAAAACAGCAACTAAAAACATCTTTGTTAATGGAATATGTTCTGAATATAACAATATTTTCTCTCGAGTGGACATTTTTAATTCCAAGAGTAGAATTCAACCAAAATATAATAATGGGCTTTCGAGAACCTGCTATGCCAGTAATCGAGTAATCATTACTATAATTATTATTTCGAAATTGTACAGTTTGTAAGGGGGGTGAAATAAAGCTGAATTTTAATATGTATTTGTACGAGTATTTAATCCCATTTTATGTCCATATGTAATCATTGTATAAGTTAAGATATAGTATCACAAAATAACATAACTCTGTGTAAGCTTTAGAGCGGTAATTTTCTACGTGGTCTATACGGACCCCCGTGGTCGATTTCGACTTGTGAGGGGTCCGTGTCAGCGAGAAAAACAATGAGTGATCGAGATGTAAATGGGGGTTCGCGGGTTAGATTTAGGTAGGTCGTCTTCAACATTCAGACGTTCTGAATATGTCATATTACACTTAAACTAATTATGTGTAGAGCATAGTATTTGTATAAACACGTGTATTTTATTCGCAATAAACAAACGCGAGCATCACAAATATCGTGAAATAAAATCAACAGTTATTTAAAATTGCATCATCACTCGATTGAGAAGGACAACGCACATACCTAAAGAGGGAAGGTGCGAGTAAGATATATTTATATATTATGATGATGTGCGAGCGGGACGCAGTAGCGCTTCAACGGGTGTCTGCGCGAAGGAGAAGGATGGAAATGTCACACGAATGAGCGAGCGCGATATTTCAGTTATGTGTGGCTTTCTTAAATGTTTCTCACTTTAAATTGTGGTCGCTTAGAAATGATTGAGTGCCGTGCATAATTTAAGTGGGTAATTTTCAATAAAGGTATGAATAAACATATTTTCTTGTTTTACTATTATTGTCCACTCCTTAAGGAGTAGTTGTTTTATACCAACCATATCAAAGTGAGCAGCATTGTGTCAGCTATTAAAACCACATTTGAAGTTAATAGCTTCAGAAAAAACATCTTTAGGCAGGCAAGGGGTCTACGGAATACAAAAATATGGGCCAGGGGTCTACTAGGGCAGAAAGTTTGGGTTACTCTGCTTTAGAGAAAACCATACATATTTAATATTTTATAAGCAATTATTTTATAAATCACATGCACGTGGTTACGATCCTGTCAATTAATTGATAGTACTAGTAGTACTAGTACATAGTTTAATGGTTTTTGAAATATTGCTATTTCAAAGGGACGGTGTTTCATATCGCTAATTATTATTGCAACTCCATTTATAAATTAAAAAATATGTCTGTGTCGCTACTTTCTAGCTTGACAATCTAGTGCACAACAGAGCTCAACGCGATCAAATGCAGCGTGAAGCGAGCTTGGGCTGAATGGCACCATCAACGTCAGCTAGATGTCATCGATTGAAGCGGCTCTCACGCGTCGGTATCAATCGATCGTTTTGTAAAATATCACATAATTTTTAAATACACTACTAACCAAAGAACTTGACTTTCCACTGTATTCTGCAATCCAGACAAGTAAAATAAAAGAGGTTATTGAAGAAAACTAAACCTCATTCCACTCTGCAATTGACTGTTGGCTTTTCCAAATAAAATACAACAAAAATATCAAATATAAACAGGGCAAAACAACCGAGGTGGGTGAGGCAGACAGCGAAAAAACACAGGGTCCGAATCTGCAAAACTGTTTAAACCTGCTCATAGGAGGGGGGGGGGGATATCGATAAGTCGCAGCGAACGGGCAGGAAGCGGACAGGGCACACAAAAGTCTTCGAAAACCTGTATACAAGCACATGCCTATCCTCTCTTTTCCTTCGCGGGACGAACGCAGGCAGTGAGGTGCAATTTCGCGAATGGGCGCCAGGCCCCGCATTGTATTACGTTTAGTATGCAGTGCGCGCTGGCCGGCGCACTGCGAAACGCACCGGGCTTCGCGTTTCACTGTCAAAGGCAGGCGCTGCGCTGTCTACACACAATTTGAAAGTTATTGCAGATGTCGCAACAAAATATATCAATAAAAAGCCTGAGATGCACGCCAGCAACGGAACTAAGTTAGCGGGATGCTTCATTCCGGTGTTGCAGTATTGGCGCACAGTTAATTAAGTATACAACAGACAAAACGACAGACCTAGATTTTTTAGAGATGGCAAGAACGATTTAGACGAAGTTGCGAATTGTCGATATGAGGTCACTAAACTTCACCTTTTCTTCTGAGTGTATGCAGTAAAGAAAACACTATTGCTGTAGTAACGATCGTAAAAAATATGGTTTTTTTCATTCCTGTGCCGTATTTCCATTTGCTTCGAAAATATTTTGCTCGTTAACATGAACTTATCAAAGATTGATAAGGTATTGGATCCATTTTCGCCACTTCGATGTACACGCGAGATTTACTATTTGAAAGTATCTAAATAGTGTACAGCTAAGCCGTTGTCGATCATGTAGCGAATAGTCGAATCAATCTGTCTTCGGCAGATTTGCATATCGCGCATTTTTACCGTTTCTGTTTCTGTTTAGGGGCGACCAGAAGCCATAAATCTCTGCTATTCTCACGGCCACTTGTTTCGCGGACTACTCGCGTATTCCGCAGCCATCTCGCACTCATCGGTCAATTTAACTATTATCAATAACGCATGAGGCGTAATACACTCGTCAATCATAGACGAGGCGATATTAGGACGAGATGGAAACATTACTTTTATATTACAAAATAATACCGAGAAATAGATCGTGATTCTACAAATTTGCATTTTAATTGGTAGAACCTATAGCCCCCGGCAAAAATATTTATTACAAAAATATGCAAATTTAATTCCCTAAAAATATTTTTCTCTCTCAAAATCACTGTAAATCTACTTGTCGGCTAAAGGGACAAATTTAATTTTAAGATATGTTTATTTAGTAAGATAAGATAAGAGCTCAAAATGACTATGTGGAGTCTGGGCTATAATGGCCACTGTGTTTTGGTCGGCCCAGCTCGTGGAGCAACTCCTATTCAGGAGCCTCCCCGAAGAGGGACCAACCCGGTGAACCCGCTGTGCGGCGGACCTGGAGACGGGAACTCGGGCATGACCTGGACAGCTAGCTCACGGGGCGGGCAAACCGGCCGTGTTGTCACTGACTGATTCTGAAGGAGTTTAGAAGTGTATGCTTCTTAAGACAGC
>JAOPUG010000215.1:9626974-9638632 GCA_027564375.1 Micropterix facetella | reverse complement strand
TACTCTAAAAATTTTACTATCGCAGGAAACGATTATCGGCCGAATGTTTTTCTTGTACAAGTATTATAATACCCTAGATTATCGATTGTATAGGCTGTATGTATTCCGAAAGATTCAATAAATAAATAAATAAATAAAACAGATGTTCATTCCTTTAAGCAGTCATGGTCTCCCACTGTGGTCAAGTCTAGATAATATAATTAACATACTTAGGCACAATTCTTCATTCTTCAGTTACTCTTTCGGCATTCATGCCGCCCGTGTTTGGAATCAGCTCCCTTCTATATTATTAAAAGTGCATTACTTTTGTTTTCTTTACTGCCACCACCAAAAATGTATAATAACTAAATGAGACAGTTGGGTGTCAGAAATTGTATAGTCAATAAGTCCGTCATTGTAAAATTTGTGTGAACAAGAAAGAGTTTTTTTATTGTATTGTATTTCGGTTCGTGTTTTTTTTTCTCTTTTGTCAAGAATTAATCAGCGCACGATACATCACTGTATTCTTTTTCAAAAAATCATTGATTCGCTTTTATTTTTTGATAGATAAAAAAATGCGGCGTTTGTGGAAATTCCAAATTTAGCAAATATATCCATTTTATAATTTTAGTGCCTTTTTATGTTAGACCGAGAACTTTCCGTCCACCTGTATAATGCTGTTTTGAAACTAAAGGTTACTATATATCGTATGTTGTTCAATCTCAATGCTGCCTCGATCATCGGTCAACGCTTCATGCGGTCGATGCCCAGTCATCTGCATAACTCAATAACAACACGAGAAAAACACTAATCAAAGAATGTGATGGATGCTATCAATAAAAATCACCGGCATAGATCAGCGATCAGCTCTACAAAAATAGCATTTGCTTATACGCGCAGCGGGAGCGCGCCTACTTCCGAAAAATGCCTACCTACTAATTGTACAATGTTTATGATCGCGTGTCCAATAAATTTAGAATGGTTTTTTTATCACATGGCGAAAGTAGTCAACCAATTTGTTTTCTAATTTTTAGTAAGGCAAGTCAGATTTTTCCTCTCTAAGACACCCATAAGACTAGTGCCATTCTTCAAAAATATGTTGAAGCAGAACAAGGCAAAGAACTCAATTTGATTGTAATACCCTATGGAGCAGTTTGGCTGATATGGTACATCGGTTCGTAACCCGATTTGCCGTTCCGACTTAAACACGGGCAATACTTTTTCTGAACAAGAGTTCGAAAACTTGGATAAAATCAGCGAATGTTTTGTAATAATCAAACGAACTGTGGAACAAATATAAAAAAAAAGTTAACAATGTTGTCAATAACAAGCTCGACCGCTTAGACTTATTGCAATAGTTCAATTTTTGATGTGCGCTCAGTGCACCGTCCCCGTCGTTTTAATGTTTTGCTTACTTATCGCTGCCTGACACATGCTGCATTGCATTATTTCGTTCCAAGATTACAAAACGTATTTAAGGCGACTACCTCTCGCAAACAGTGAAAAACTGACATTTCGCATTCAATTTTTTTTAATACGTGTTTTGTAGCAAATTTCTTAATCTTTAGTACTATGATGCAAAATTTCACATTTTGATTTTTTCTCAATAAAAATAAATAAAAGCTGGAGTCATCGCATTTTTGTAATTTGCATTGTTCTTGGAATTTATAGGGGGAAACAACTTGAAACTATATTGGCAATACGTATCAAGTACATAAGTGATTAAAATGTGATATTTTGCATTCTTTTCATTTGTTCATTATAATCTTTCAAAAAATCAAAAAAGATAATATTTGTCATGCGCGATTTCAGAAGAACTGTATCTCCGCGGAAATAATAATAGACGTTCGGTGTATTGGCTCCCGCTTGCCGTAAGAATGTTATCCCCGCGCAAGCAATAATAGGCTTTCGGTGTATTTGCTTCCGCTGGTGTTTCGCTTGACGACTCATACCACTTGATTTAGCCAACAGCGGCGCCTTAACTCCACAATTAACTATCATGACTACCTCGATCAGCATCATGCGACATTTAAAAATAACGCGCGTAAGGCTATTTTGTATCAGGAAGAAATCACCATAATCATACTCTCTGTCAGCACATATATAGTAGTTTATCACAGAAGTAATTTGAGTAAATTTAGTAGTAGTAGTAATAGTTCGAGTAACTATATAGTAGTTCGAGTGAATTTGTATCAAATGTTTTAAATTCTCTCATGCCTTGATTTTTGTATTAAGTATGAAAGTAAAGTTAACAAAAAAATATTTTTTACTTATAGAAATCTGTTAAGGAACCGCAAAGTGTATATATAAAGTTAATATTGTTTTTTTTTCGTAAATACTATGTGATTTTGTTAATTTATATAGGTAAATAAAATAAAATAAAAAACTTTAATAACAGCAGGTGCGGCCATGAAATTTTTGCTTACTAAATTGAAGAAAACTGCCGCCAATGAATCTATCACTAATAATCAAATTTATAAGTTAAAACGACCTATATTAGAACGTATATTGTTGGTTGCCAGAACATTACAATATCGACATAATCCCCAAACATTCTCGACACATCTATAATTGAACGAACGCGTGTACTTGCCCTTAATGATCTTCGTACCCGTATATCTG
Source organism: Micropterix facetella (assembly GCA_027564375.1). Taxonomy (NCBI): domain Eukaryota; kingdom Metazoa; phylum Arthropoda; class Insecta; order Lepidoptera; family Micropterigidae; genus Micropterix; species Micropterix facetella. The sequence continues at coordinate 9,636,031 of JAOPUG010000215.1, read as the reverse complement.
ACGAGTTACTTACTTAAGAAGCAGATTCTACAGAAGTTATTGAATAGGGAAATCTAACATTTCCGTTTAAGAAACAATTAGAGGACGAAATAGACGAAAAGTTTAGTTTTTACCTACAAAAAATGCTCCCCCAAAGTCAGACATAATTAAAAATTAATAGTAAGAGGAAATGTACAAGTACTTTTCAAAATGCTAACGCTGGGCTCGGATCGGTTTGTATATGGCAGCTCTGATCAGCACATCCATACAACGAATAAAACTAACTGGCGAAAGAATGAAGTCGAATAATTCGTTTAAAAGTTACAGCACCATAAATAATCAGGTATAAATTTGTAACTCAAGAACGCATAGTCTGTTTTCAAAATTACTTTCGATATTCTGTTTGTCGTATTAATTCCGATGGGTAATAAAAAGTAGGCGATCGTACGAATGAAAATGTGGTTTCTCAGTCGCCCGTATATATTCGCAGTATTTTTGAATAATTTCTCAATCAGTCTCAGGTACGTTACACTAAATCTTATCGGCTCTTCCCATCGATAAATAAAACAGATTGGAGAAAGAAATTTCGAAATTGGACACCGCGTCCTTGGGTAACAGCCTCTTAAGCCAATTGTTGTAACTCAAGAACGCATAGACCAATTTTTTTTTAAATCTTCGGTAATCGCATTTTGTTTTTAATTCAGAGAACTAATAAAAAATAGTGACAGAACTAATAAAAAGTTAGTTACGGCTAAAATTGTGATTTTTCAGGCGTTCGTTTGCATGGCAGCTCCCTGACTTGGTTTATGGACGGCCCCCAAAATCTAAACACCTCTTCTCATTTATGAATAAAACAGGCTGGCAAAGGAACTCTCAAGTCGGATAATTCGTTTAAAAATTACAGCCTCATAAATAATCAGCTATAAATTTGTAACTCAGACCGCATAGTCCGATTTTAAGTCCTTTCGATAATCTGCTTCGTATTAATTCGGATAGCTAATAAAAAAATAGTGACGGTACGGATGTAAATTTGATGTCTACGTCATCCGTTTGTATGACAGCTCCCCGATCCATTTCAGGTACGGAACCCTAAAGCTTGTAAGCTCTTCCCATCGATGAATAAAACACATTAGCAGAACAATTTTCAAAATCGAGCACGGATTCTAGAATTATAGCTTCTTAAGCTTATCATTGCAATCTCAAGCTCGAGAATGTAGTCAGATTTGATTTTTTTTTCGGTAATCGGCTTTTCTTTTTATTTGGAGAACCAATTTACGGCTAAAATTGTGATTTTGCGGTCGTCCGTTTGTATGGAAGCCGTATATCTATCGTAGGTGGGGAATATTGACGAATAAAATAGATTGGCGATAAAATTGTCAAAATCGGACATCGGTTATTGAGATATAGATGACTCTGATAGACAGACAGACAGACAGACAGACAGACAGACGGATAGACAGATATACAGACGGACCGACATATATATTTTTTTGATTTTTCTGGTTCTGAAAGTTCTAAATCGTAGAGGAATTAAATTTTGAGAGAAATCGATTGTTGATTTTTTTTAAGGTAAATGCAAGAAGCTTCACGCTAGCCTCGGGTAGTTCCATTTTCTAGGAGGTTACCGGATGGAAGCTGAGCTATGACCTACAACGTAAGCTGCTTAACCCCGTTCGGCTCCCGTATTTCGAGCAGAAAGGTCTTGTTAATACATAATGTATGATTGTGATTGTTAATACATAATGTATATGTTAAATGCTCATGATTAAATTTGTTATTTTTAAAGCCTATTATAATGATATTAGTTATTAACAATAATATGTCATCCTACTTTCTAAGACAATTTTTTTGAAATCGATATCGAAAATACCAAAAATCAGGTATCCCAGAAAGTAAATCCATTAGTACCGAAACTACCATTGTTAAATATACATAATTTCCAACAACCAGGTCAGATCAAGCCATCGTGATAATGGTTTTTTTTCTATGAGCCCTTATCCTATACTATTCATGCAAACAGTAGAAATACACGATCATTTTATGGTTGTAGGCAGGTATGTCATTGCGACAAATTGAATAAGAAACTGAACATTAGCAAAAATGTTCTCTTGTAAGCAACGCCCGCACGAACGAACGAACGCACGCACGCGCGCACGCACGCACGCACGCACGCAGGCCCGCACGCCCGCACGCACGCACGAGTGCACGCACGCACGCACACACGCACGCACGCACGCACGCACGCACGCCCGCCCGCACGCACGCACGCCCGCACGCACGCACTCACGCAAGCACGCAGAGGCTCTTTAAAATAGTCTTCTGCCATGACTGCCTTGCCTAAATAAAACCATTCCGGTGCAATGGGGATGTGTCTGAAAAACATTTTGCAGGTGGCGCCAGGGTCGGAATTGGTCTCCGAACACATATCCCTGAGATACTTATTATTGGGAACCAGATGCCCTTTTTAGTATTTATTTCAATCTGTGTACTCCCTATGGTAACCGTATATCAATTATATTATATTACAGGCGGCAGGCTTTTATAACACTCAGGCGGTCACCCATCCGAGTACTGACCGCGCCCGATGCTCCTTAACTTCGGTGGTCTGACGGAAAGCAATGCTTCAACGCGGCTATGGATGTCATTTTATGGCTGTGCCGAATGGTATGGCAAGGGATCAATATGCCACTGTGTCATCTAGCGGGAGGAAATGGCAGTAAACATCCCTTTTGGAGATGCGTGTGCACATCTTTTTGTGTGTAAGGCCATACCCCGATTGATATGGAATTTGTCCCGAATACATAGCCCTCACAGACTTATTATGGAACCGATAGCCCTCTATAAATTATGGCTATGCCGATGGTATGGTCAGCGACAGACATACCACTGCGTCCATCTAGCGATAGGAAATAGCAGTAAATGTCCCCATTTCAAGTCATAGTTTCAAGATAAACGTCGGTTTAGTTCATAATTTTGATGAACATGGCATTGCACATTTCTCTCTGCGTCTTCCTCGTCACAGCATAAACTCTCGCATACCACGACAGGTGTTAAGAATCCGTTACCTTTTACAACTTCTCAATTTTGTTCGGGTATGCGTTACTAAGGGTCATTCCGGTGCTTGCGAACCGCTTGCCTTTTTATGGGCGTCCTTAATCTCCCATTGTGGAAACGTCCGTTAACGCGGCGTTAACTCCTGGCGGCGATGCTGCGTACTGCTGCGATGCTGCGATTCAGAAAGAATAATAAAAATGACCAACACTCACCGCCATCTTTTTCTTCCTGCGTTCCATCGATCTTCGTCTGTGTTCGAGTTGGCCCTTCCGGCGTAGTAGACGGCGCGTTGTCGCGTCGCCGACGACACCTTCGGGAACACACTCGCTAGCAACGTCCTCCTCTTCGCTAACGCATGATGCATCTTTGTTGTCCTGAAAAAACGCATAAAGTTAATCGAATTTTAACCTTAATAGTAGATCGGTATCGAAAAGAGACAATGACAGGATGACAATATGCACTGTTTTAACTTCATTGTTATTATGGTATTAGTAGGTAGATTTTTAGCACACCACTAGTGCTGCACAATCTGCCGTTAAGGGTACAATATTACATATTAAAATATCAAAATTAAATTATTTGGATCATATCGCAAGCATTTTAATTTTGAAGTAAAGACAAGATCAATTCAAATATAGTGCTTAAAATAATAATAATCATATTAAATAAAAAAAATCTGATTTATACACGGTACATACAATTTCCCAACTTTTGTCTTGATGAAACGACAAACAATGCATCGCTGTTGTATTGGCTATATGTGCGATTTGCATTCGATTATTAGACTATTTCGTTTTTTTCTCTTCGATTTAATTGATTTTTTAACGGCCATAATAATCGCGATTTTCAAGTTCGATTTTCAAATTCTTCATTTCGTACATTTTAATGTTATCACGTTTTTATTTCCTCGCTTTCTTGTTTGTCTGTTCGGTACAAATTATGCAATTGATATTAAACTAAATTCCCGATATCCGACCATGCTGACATTTTGCAGACGCCTTGGTTCTGAAGAAAATATTATGCAGTATATTCAATAGTACAGTAGATTCAATATCACCACAAAATGGCAGATTAATTTTCTATTTACAATCCCCTCGACTTGGGTATCAGATGAAAGGGTATGACAAGTAGAATACAATAAGCAATGCGATGTCATTCTAAATCCAATATGGCGGCCCCCACAAAATGGCGGATTACTTTTTTTTTTACAACCCCCTCAACATGGCTATCAAATTAAAGGGTATGTATGATAAATAGAATACAATAAGCCATGTGACGTCATGCTAAATCCAATAAAGCGGCTCGTTTTAAAAAACGTGGTATATTAAAAATAAAATTTTAGGTTGACATATTTATTTATTGCACATTGAATGATAAGGTTGAGGTATCTGGTAAACAACCTGCGTCGAACCTACGTATAATATCCGGCGTGAGCTAGTTGCAGGTCTGTTGGTGTCCTTTAGGATCAGGACCTTTCCACCACAGTTATTCATGGGTTTTAAGGAGCTTGCTTCATCCATGGCAACTGTTCATGCATGTATGGAAATTGTATTCGCCTCAAAACTTAATCAAAACTAAACAAGTTCGCCAGACTTATAGTGATCTTAGGTTATAAAAACTACCCTTTTTGTCGGGGCACTCTTCAGGTTAACAACTGCAGAAGCTTTCATAAGTGTAAAATACATATGAGAGCAGTGGAATCTTTCCACAGCTTAGAGATTCGGGATGATTTGCCACCAACAGTCGTTGGGAGTGGTAGCTTAACAATGAAATGACTATTTAACAAAAGAAAAGTTAAATAGATAAACCTGAAGTTAATTAGAAATCATGATGTAATATCACACTTATCAAAAAGATTCTAGAAGCAAGGACTATGCGAGAATGAAATTAGTTAGATGTAATTTACTCAGCCAAGACAATTATATTAAAGATAATTTAAATGATTATGGGCAGAATAGTTCGAAAGGCATTGTGGCACTTCAAAGAACGGGAAAAAGTGTAAAATACCGGACGTGATTTCAACAATGGCACAATATAATCTCAAGAAGTCTTAATCATATTACATACCTTATCACCATCATCAGCCTCTAACCCTGCAGTAGTAGCCACAGCATCACGGTCATCATGCCTCACCGCAGAAACGTAGTGCATACGACCTGCAGCAGTCGCCTGGTGTCTAAGTGCTGGCGGTTCCACTCCGCACAAGTATTGCGTGCCCACGAATAGTAAGCGTCGAGCTCTGAGCGTGGCCCGAGCTCGTTCTTCAGCGAGAGCTCCTCTGGCAACTCGGAAGGCCAGAGCAGGTTCAGATAATAGGAGAGGTGTAAATCCTGCTAGTGTTGCGTCTTCTGGGAGTCTGACTGCTTCATAGCCTGCGGACGATGAGAGAATACTAATTGTAGTTGCAAGAATCCAAAAAGATACGTGACTTATGAAATCAAGGGTCATTCCTCTTAACCCAAAACCATTTGTAAACACCCATAAAAACTTTTATAATTAAAAAATAACATAAATCACGATCTCTTCAGTTAAAGCTATTAAAACTTCATCGCGTTGTAAAAGTAAGAATTCAAAATGTGCATTTCCCGTTTATTTCTTAGGCTAAGTCGTAAATCCATAAATCCGGTTACTTTATTGGATTTAAATTACGCCCCCCAAAATGAACAAACGCCCAAAAAGTTAATAGTAATATTTACACAGAATGGGTAAAACTTAATAACAGGATTGAAATCAAAACAGAGGGCGAAAGTAAATCTCAATTTATAGTGAAATATCAAAAAGGAGTGATTTATTATGCATGTATTTCTCTCCCCTACGCCGAGCTATATGCTATTTATATAGATGCTGTTCGCGACACACTATTCCTTTCAAGGGATAAATCTGTACGTATAACTAAACAAGAGAATAGTTTTATTTTTTACTTTAAAAAATAGTTTTTGGGATATTATATCTTTTTTAAAGGAGATCATTCTACATGAAAAACTGAGTTGAAATATATCGAATTTGTTTTTGATTTATGGTCTTTATTACCGAGGGGAAAAAACGAAATATCCGAAAGTTGAACAAAACGCTTTTCCTTGGTAACCAAAGCAAAATCAAAAAAGTTGTAGGTGACTTTCAACCTAGTTTTTCATGTAGATATAATTTTCTATACCAATATCTCGTAATATCCAACCACATGTTTAACAGACAAAAAGTTAACATTATTTTTGTTTAGTTTCATGTATAGAGTTACTTACCCCTTGACAATAATGTCGGCCTGTCACGGATACCTTGTATATCAGAATTTGCATTTTTATACACATAGACATTTGGAATATATTAAAGTCATAGAAAGTGTTTACAAAAAAATATACGATAAATTAGCTTTCTGCGAATCGAATTTTATAGTTTTGCGACGATTTAGATTTGTCCATTTTTATTTTTTAAACTTGTGATTTTATTTAATGACCAATTTCGGGGTTGAAAATGAAACACTTTCAAGGTTTACTTTCGTTCATTTTATCACTAAACAAAGAGTAGCAATAATTTCTATATATTAGAAAAGTATCGCGAATGAAAAAAAGTAATGAACCACTTTAAATCAATGCTGCAGATCATCTTCTGCTATAAATTATTCATGAGCTCTGTCGCTTTTGCCTTCGCTGCTTCTACGGTCTCGAACCTGATTTCTTTCAACGCCTTATGAAAAATGTCTGCGTTGGCTTGGTTGCAAATCCCCGAGGCGGTCTTCCATATTGCATGTCGTTTCCTTCTTACCCGTTCATGAAGATCTGTCAAAAGCCCCTTGTAGTAGGCTTGGTTAAAAGGTCTGTCGAGCCGAGATCAGAAATCGTCTCAAGAAATGGAGGATGGCTCTATCCGGCATTAAGGATGACGGAGGTCAGGTCGCATAGCATTCTTTGTTAATGGCGAGGTCAGGTTACCAGACCACGTCCAAGTAGTGCCTCCCTCGAGAGCGAGGGCAAGCAATGACTAGAAAATAGTCTGATTATCATCCACTAAAACTATCTGTTTGGCATGGTCGTCTCAATTAAGAAAGAGATGCAATAGGGTGCTCAGTGCCGCCAGTATCTTACCTCTCCTGCCACACCCTTACCACTCCATATCACCGATAATCTGGAGTGGTACACGCTGTAATCCAAACATCTGGCTTCGAAACCTCCAGATCCACTGGGAGGATATTAGTGATTGTATAAGCTACGGGCGAACCCGCCACTCCAGGATGTTTAAACGAACAATATCGCTATACAACCCAGAGGTGAACGCAAAGACTTTTAGACATATACAATCTACGTCCCAAGCTCTGAACAATACCCAGCGGGCACCCTCACCACCGTGACTCCCAGAATTGGACGGAATTCTCTATCGGTAGGATAGAGAATTCCGTAGTAAGAAATTCCGTCTGGTCACGGGTTCGAAGTCGCTTGCGCGGCCTCTCTCCACTTGTTGTATTGTACGCGGTATTCCGTGACTCGAAAATATCGCGGATCCGAGACATCCTTTACTCGGCATTACCACCCGAGATCAGGTGACCGACGAATCGTTTCTAAGTATAGGTGACAACAGGTCAACATCTACCCCCACGTCTTAAGGGACATACGTTCCCGGGTCCCTCCGGGTCTCTGCCGATTGAGCATATGGCCGGTAACCCGACCAGTGCGTCAGCCGTCCAGTTCTGCCCGAGGTACTCCCTCAGACCCGCTGCACAGCGGTTTTACCAGGATAGTCCGTGAGTTGAGCCGACTTAGTTTACAAAAGTGGTCATCTGGCCCAAGCTGCAGCGGAACCGTTGGGAACCAAGAATCACTGGGAGGACAGCCAGGAAAACTTGCAACGATAAGGAAGAGAGGAGACGCTGAACACAACGAAGCGCCGCTATAGAGGATAGAGGAATCGCACGAGCAACATAGAGGATTTAAATAAGGCACAAACTACGATATATGGATAGCGGACACCAGTCGGTGTGACAGATTTATGGACTCCAGTCGGTGCGACTTACCCGAAGCAACATAAGGGGCGTCCATTAATACATGAGGTCCATTAATTCTCCTTGGTGAGATTTGGTAAGATATGGTGGGATCCCCCCTCCCCTCCTCCTCGCGTGAGATTTACCCTATATTTTTTTATTAACTGAATTTATTTTATATGTTTATGTATTTTGATTCATACCACTAAATCTATAGCAATAATACAAAGGGGTAAAATTCGTTTGTTTTTTTGTATATAGGAGGTAATCTCTGGAGCTACTGAACCAATTCTAAAAAAAATTCTACTGATTGAAAGCTTCACTATTGCTGAATAATATAGGCTATATTTTATAGTTTTCAGTTAGAAATATCAATATTTGTAAATCAAGTCGGTATAAAAAGAACTGCCTGGATGTTTTATCGGCGTGCGCGAACCAAAACGTTGAATATAAGCAAAAAGAATCTACAATAAAAATCAGCAATACAATATACATCTTTTTTATATTTAGGCCACGATAACGTTTTTTTATATAAAAATAAAGTGTAACAAATATAAGGTTAAAAATAAAGTTATTTTTTTATTTTAAAAAGTATATTTTATTTGACAAATATACAGTAGCAAATATAAAAGCCACAAATTTCTCAGTTCAGTTTTAGATGAAAATCTAAGATGGATTGCTCTCGGATAGGAATTGAGTTTCCAGTAGGATGGCAAATAGGAAATTGATCAGCGTAAAACATACAAAACAATAAACATACTTTGCTTATTTTGAGTAAATTCTCCGTTATTAGATTCGCTCCTGGTCGCAGTGTACCGCAGTTTCAAGACAACTATTTACTCTCTCCAAAAACGAGCCGAACCACAATAGTTCTGATTAATCCTGATTGTACTGAATTATGTCGTATTCATTTTAGAACTCAAAGTATAGTCACTCTACCATCACTATATGTTGATATAAAAAAATATAGGAAAGTGGCTAAAAGTCATTTTTAAGTTTTCACAAATGGGTAAATACATTAATAACAGCACTAAATTTTGAATTGTTTTTCCATC
>JAOPUG010000215.1:9545692-9557590 GCA_027564375.1 Micropterix facetella | reverse complement strand
TTTAGACGGTTTTGACATGGATATTTTATTGTTAAGGTTTATATTTTATTGAGAATGGTTTTTTTGTGTATTTTTTTTTTGATTTATATTATTATTGGTATAACTGTTTTTTTGGTGGGTACTTTTAATACGAATTAATGACAACCGTTCATGTCACGCAGCCAAACTTATTATAGGTATAAAACCTTTTTATAGCGAACTAAAGATGACCATAGCAACCAAAACGTTGAAAGAACAGAAGAGACAATAGGCTCATCAAGGCAAAACGATGCAATAAGTTTGTTTAAAAATCACCCGAATGTTTGTTTAATAATCAACAATCTATTATAACTAAGCAAGGACCGGATAAAAGAACTCCTCGATGGTCAGTAAGTTATATGACTATCTGCACTGGACGGAACTAGTAAATGTTGACTTCAAGATACAGATTATATGTTAAAACACATGCCATGAACTCTAGCATGTCTTCTTTAAACAAACTGATCTCACAAAGATAAGTACAGAGGACTTTGTATAAAATATAGTAATGGGTTAAAACTAACTGAAATATAACGGAAATGCAAAAGATCTATCTATAAAAAAATGGCAGATAACCCTCTCACGTCACAAATTTTCAAACCCCTAATCTGATCCAATTAAAAAATCAACTTTTTTGCTTGGTCTTTTAATAAATCCCTCTAAAGTTATACTTATTGAAGATCGTCAATTGCTATTAAAATTGGATAAAGCAGTACTCCAGCCGATTAAATTGAATGGTATCATTATTCCTCTCTCGAATAAGGATCACCATCGATGAACATCTCTCCTAACAACCACAAGTTAACGAGGTCAGTCGCAAAATAATTGTTAGCTTCTACTCTCTCTAGGTGCTTAAGCTATGCTATGCTCCTTGTGGATACCAAAAGAATCCTTGCGCAATCACTTCTTTTGCCAATACTGGACTATGCAGATATGGTTTACCTCGATCTGGCTAAAAACTGCTGGATAAACTCGAAACATTGACGAATGCTTTGCATAAGATTCATTTTCGGTTTACGCAAGTATGAAATTTGGGCTCAATTGCCTGCCCGTCCATGTGTGAAGAAACGTAGTGACCAATATGCTGCAGTGTGCTTTTTTTTGCTACTGGTTTAGAACACGAATGTTTTGTAATTTTGCATCGCAGTAATGTGTATCTAGTGCTTTACTTCAAATAATTAAAATAAGCCAAGGGAAAATGTTCCAACTTTTTCTCTTTTTTCGTGTTCTCTCAATACGAAAAACTGCTGGATAAACTCGAAGCATTGCCGAATGTTTGCATACTATTCCTTTTCCGGCTGCGCAAGTATGACAATGTGTCTAAATTTAGGGCTGTATTAAAGTGCCTTCCCATTCGCCAAAGGGGAAATATTCTAACTTTCGCTACTTTTTCGCGTTCTCTCAATACTATATCTCTCATATGTATGTTTTATCAATCTTTTTTTCGTCTCTCCTTTCCAAACTTCATCCTCCTGGGTTTAAATTAGTATGTTTATTTTCTTTTTAGATTTTTAGCATTCTTGTATGCACATATGTTACTCTATTAAGCGTTCATCGATAACATAACGAAGGTTAGTTATTGGATATTGCCAGATGGCAATAAGTTCGCTTATTTATTGAAACTTTTACGCAAATAGTTTCATTATTATTATTATTAAGTTTAGATATGAAGTTTAGGTCCAAACATCGTCCCAATTTCAGATATGCCACAAGTTAGGTTTAGAGATATTATATGTGTACATGTATGTTTAGTTTGTAGTCTGTATATCTATCTAAACACAGATCAAGTGTATGTAATTGGTTTTTCGATTGTTCATATTCTCGACATCGCGAATATTGTCATCAGCTCGCTAGTCGGCCTCCCTATTTCGCTAGTTCTCCACGATGCGGTCAATCTCGTTGCAGAGGAGGGCGCACTGTGTTGCCGGGGCAAAGGGGGAAAGATGTGGCGCCAATGCCACGGCCAGCGACTGGCCACAATTAATGGCTGATAAAGCCGAGTTTATCGCACCGGATACTGGCCGGACAACTAATAACAGGTGGAATTGATATATTCATTTAAATTAATATTTTTAACGCGATAACCGCGCTGCTAAATAGTAATAACGTAAAGGGGTGTAAATATGATTATATAACGAGTGTTTATTTATTAAACTGCATAACTTTGACGTTAGGCTCGAAAAAGAGAAGTCACTACCATGACCAACAATTAGTCACTACCATGACTAATTGTTGAAGATTCGTAAATTTCTTCAAAATTAGTGCGAGTCGCTCTTGGAAAAAACTGTTCAGATTTATGGAATGCGCTTTGCTACAGTATATTTCAGCAATCGCAGCGCTGATCATATGAAGCACGATAAGCATGCAAGGAATAAAGAAATAAATTGACGTTCAGCGCCATGACGCAGAGGACTCTTCGTCAGCGGGAGCGCGAGCCGCGCGTTCGTTAACGCGTCGCGTGCACTGCACAAACCACCACCGACGCACAGTGGGTTAGGTCCACTGACATGCCAAAGACACTTCCCATGAAGGCGATACCAGCATTCTTACAAATAATAATTGCTATAGAGATATAAAATAAAAATATTTCGTTTATCTCAGAGTCAAAGATTAGAAGAATACTCTAATCAAATTAGAAGTCTATCAGTTCACTAGTTTTTTAATACAATACGGCAAAAAATCACATTGTTGAGTCGTTGGCGAGTTCTTATTTTAGGCTGAAATTTTTTGGTGAATTTTACTGAAAAATAATGCATTTTAGAAGATTTCCAACCCCTTTAGAAGATTCATTAGCTAATACACTTATGTTACGATGAAGAAATACAAACAAACAAATAAACAAACAAACAAACGCACAGCATGAATCGAACTATTTGGACCGTCTCAAATTACGTCCTACACTACGGATGGACCAAAAATAGAGCCAAAATGCAACGAAATGTCTTATGTGTGTCCATTAATTTTATAAAGTGCTACTTTCTTTAACTTAATGTCCGTTATGATTGAAACTTTTGGGGAAAAAATAAAAACAGTAATATGATGCGTGTGTGTTACTCTTCATAATAATACTACTCACTTCCCAAGGAAGGCAATTGCCTCTCTTTTTTCAGTCGGACTATTTAAAAGAGAAATTACTCGCTGATATATCACAGACTCGCCAGATTGCATGTGAATCTACCTGTGCCTACACGAATACAATCGAGCAATATGCGCTCCCCGCTTAGGAAACTAACATTTAGAAGACTGTCTGCTAATGGCCAGTGCAAGTGCAAACAAAGCAAAGCCATATTAGGAATCTAACTGAATAGCCCGATCGCCGTCTGCCGTCGTTAAAACCACTGTGCGACCGACCGCGCTACGCGGAGCTTTCGGCACGGGGCGCATTGGTTTCGTTATCATTATCGCATTTTATAGTTCTAGCTCGTCGTGTTCTCGCTTTCATTAGCATTCCGTGGTCGTGTCGCGACCGTAATATGCTTTAAATATAAAAGGCTCTCCTGGCCGGACATATTTTATCTGGCGCTACGCCAGCGAGGCCCGGTGGCGCGATGGCGCCTAGACGCGTCGCGTGCCGAGTAACCTCCATGCCGCCACCTTCGCCTACAAGAATGATGATACTATCGATGATATTAATGATACTATCTATGATCGATACAAAATTGTCGAACGTCATTGGCACTCTCGTTGATCTCATATGACCGGGGTAGAAGTTGAAATTATGCAATTTATCAGATGGTTGCCAAGTGTTTTTTTTACGTTTGTCTTAAAATAGAGGCGTCGAGCGACGCGGACGATGGCGAGGAAGGCGTGCGCGCTTCATTAAATACCCTCTTTAGTAGCTTTTAATTTCCGATAGGTTGAACGAGCGACAAATAAACATACCCAGATATGGCTTTTTATGTGAGAATTTGCAACAGAAGTGAGACAATAGACAAAGCTTGTTGGTTCTATTCGCCCTTCGGGAATATTAATAAAATGATGTTACCAAAGAGAATAACTGACTTCTTCGACGCTTGAATACTCCATGTTTGTTTACGAGGAGCGCGCAAACTAGAGGTTGTTTTTTGTTGATAAGCGCCTGTCCCACGCCAAATCTCATCATAAGCTTTCTACGTATTTTTCTTGTTATTGTCATTAAAGAACCTGGCATTTATTTCATCCCAATTAACTAAATAAAAGATAATATTAACTCAATTATTTACTTTTGAGATTGTTAATCGATCGTAGAATGGTTTTCAAATCTGTTTTTCGTGTAGAACAGCGTTTCCTAGCCTGTGTTCCGCGGACCCCTGGGGGTCCGCGAGTATATCCGTGGGGGTCCGCAGGATAATCTCTGGACTATATAAAAGTAATAAATAAATCCTATCAAAAGTCTCCTGATTGCGACCGCTATGCTTAGCATGGCCAACGCGCGCTGGATAGCGGAGCAGATGAGTGAGTGAAGAAAGTGCGGGCTTCACGGTCTTCACGCGATTTTCCCCCCTTAATCTTCGCGGCTCTTCGCGAGCTTACTGATATTACTGGCCTGACAACGGCACAGGAAAACCAAATATTATAAATATCCTATGACTCAGCTTTGAAACGGAATTTTAAAGAATCCTCATAAGATTTTAGAAAGAGTTTAAATAAATATCAGAAAAGTACTGACACATTTACTGCTGTTTTCAACCACATGCCTCTGACAAAAGACATTCTCAACTCTTGTATATACTAAAAACAAATACAGAAACAAATTACGAGTGAAACACAACCCAAATATCATTGATTTAGTTTTAAAAACGCAACAACAACCGTCATATTGAAAAGTACATGATAACGCATTTATAAATGTAACAAAATTACATGGAGTATGGTAAAAAGTATTTTTATATGTATATATTTGTGGTAGTATATAATGATCCAAATTTATTACTGTTTTTTATAAAGGGAGTCTCTGGTAATTATGCTTGATTTCCTAGGGGTCCATAGCTGAAAAAGGTTGGGAAACGCTGGTGTAGAATAATCTCCTGTAATTAAAGTTGCCCTAATATCCATCCAACATTTTTTTTCAACAAATTTGCAAACCCCAGATTTTTTTCATGATTATTTAGTCGTACGAATCATTTCCTTCATTAAGGCCATTTATTCAAGGCAATCTTTGCAGAAGCACAGGGTGTAATTGATAATCAGCCAATTAAAAAATCGTTATTGCAGTCACTGATTATCAAATTGATCTAGCTCGAACGTATAGTGTTTGAAGTACCCTAATACACTCAGATTAAACTAATTAAACTAAATGAATTCAATATAACCCATAAGGTTATCGAATCGCATGCGGTAAGAGTTGAGCGTACTCGTCGCGGGATGTGGCCGTCGACGACAGCCTCCGAAGATGTGAGATACGGGAGCGAGGCGACCTTGAAGCCGTGCGTAATTGCTGACCGGGTTTTTATTGCCGCCGAGCTCGACTCGGCCAGCTTTAATAAGACACTGCCTTTATTGTCGGGAGCGCGGGAATCAAATGTGAGATTACTATTATAGCAAATAGAAAATGTTTTATTATCCAAGATGCGGCCTGGCGGCAGTAAACAGAGTGGCCTTGATATTTCGATGAGTGCGATTTACACTGTTGTTGATTGGTAAGACGCTTCTTCTTCAAATAAGATGGAATGAACGCGCAAACGTGAAGTTTACGATGCTCGTCTTATTTTTGGATAATTTATTACTTACTGCGTCCGGCCGACCACTAATCGTTGACATGACATCTTTTTATTTGTTTTGGTAGATCGTTTCGCAGTCCGTCTCCGGTCGACTCCGGATGTCTGCATGTCAAGAAGCGACTGACAATGCGACTTTTTGTTTCTTTTGGTTAAATACAGAGCCGCTACGACATGAAATACTGCAGCGCGCTTGTTGACGTCCCATATCCTGATCATTTCTTATATTACGAATTGAGGTAGGTACCTATATACTACAACATGTATCTACTCTGAAATCGTCAGTTGCCACATGTGGATTGTGAGCTACTTAGGTGCTGTAAGGTTCAATTCTGGGTATACATAACTATCTAGGAAAGTCTGATATTGCCAATAGCAATAAAAAAGTTTGAAGTCTCAATAGAGGAAGTGACCCAAATATGGAATGAGGAATGAGGAACATCTAGACAATGGCGGTCGCAACATCGCCGAAACGTCAGGTCTTGAAAAACTTCACGCGGTAAATTCGTTAATCTTATTTATAATGTCAAATAACCGCGAGTCTTCGATTTCATAGGATTGTATGGATTTTAAAAATAGGTCACTTTTATTCTATCATACCATATTTGAATTAGAGAAGGTCCATATTAGGAGCACAGTAGCGTAGGACAAAAAAATCTAAATAAAGAGCTCAACAAACACTATTAACTGTAAAAAAGGCACTTTTAATAAATGGTTTTATATACCAGACATCTTAAATCAAATATGGATATTTCCAAATAAAGTATCCAATGTGATATGCAACTGTTTATATGCAAAACACACTTACGCTTTTATTACGCTTCGGGCGCCTATATTTCACAAACAACTGATTTTCCAAATGAAAAAGTTTACGGCATAGTCACGAAATCAATATCTACCTCTTTTTTCGAAAATTTGATATTCTATATTAAGAGCGTAGTCTTCTACATACGGGTATCTTCCTCTAACAATAATAAATTGACACCGGCTAAACTTTCATGCCCCCAACTATGTAGCCAGGATGCCACTATCCTGCTTTTTAGTTCATTGCAATCCATTTCATTAAATGTGCGTTGAGCTTTTTTGCCGGGTTTATTTCCTATTCTAGCAGTGATTCCACATTACATCGTCCTCCCCTTCCGCCCACGTTCAGTCTTCCTGCCAATCAGCAGAGCAACTGCAGCTAATTTCGCTAAGCGTGTACTCAAGCGCACATACCCGTCCCGTCCTATCAGAGTAGCGTACGTAGACGAGTGGCTTGCCCCGCGCGCCGCACCGAGTACAGAATCAAGTCGCAAGGCAGGAGTTTAAAAATAGCTTACGAGGGAATAATTTATTTTACTCTCAGCTACGCGGCTAATATTATACTCGCGCCGAGGAAACGACAAGCAAATTACTACCAGGACTCTCGTGCGAGCTCTCCTCTTTTGCGCATGCTGCGTCTCCGCAACCCAAGTGACCCTGGCCGCCGCGCGCCGCACTGTGAAATTAACGAATTCCCGGGAAAAGTGGCTATCGTGAGTGTTTCAAATTAAATAATGAACACTTCCTCCATTGCGTAACTCTCACGAAATTATGCTGTCACGTTAGTTAGCGTCTCGGACGAAGTGGATTTATTTTTATTAGGCGCCATCTAGTCCCGATATTTATGTAGTGTGGCGAAACACGGTGCGTGGAAAACTTTTGTACTAAAGAGATATCAATGCGTGGATACAAGTCAAAACAACGTAAAGAAAGACGAATTTTTCTCTGAAGTGGAAAATAGCTTTCATTTTTGTGAATTTGAAATAAAACAAACATGAAAATATCGCGAAAATTATGAACTTTTGTATTGAGTTTAAAAGTCATATACATCTTTTTATTCTACTAAGATAAATTCGCCCAGCCATTACACAAACAAAATACGAAACTAGCAATAGGGTAGATTTTAGGAGTCTATTCCAGTACTAGTGAATGACTTGTTTTTATTGTATGAAGAAAACTGGCGATTTTGGGCCTGGATATTGTTGATATCTGTCGTGTTTACAAATAAAAATAATTGTAATCAAATTAGTAATTTTTCTTAGCAAACCAAAACCAAAAAAAACGCGCCATTAAGCTATAAACTGTAAGTGAATATATAAAATTAATAAATAGAATGAGACAGTTCAACATAAAAACTATTATTGCTTGCGCGGAGATACTGTTCTTCTGAAATCGTGCATGACGAATATTTTTTTTTGTTTTTTTGAAAGATTATAGTGAAAAAATAAAAACAATACAAAATATTGCATTGTTTTACTGAAATGAAATCATTTCAGAAAAATGAAGCAATGAAAAAATATCAAATTTAATCATTTACTTGATACGTATTACCAATATATTTTCAAGATGTATGCCCATATAGATTCCAAGAAAAATGCAAATTACAAAAAGGCGATGACTTCAGCTTTCATTTTAATTCAGAAAATTCAAAATATTGAAATTTTGCATAATAGTACTAAAGATTAAGAAATTTGCTACAAGACTCATATTTTTATTTTTGTTTAAACGCACGCGGGAGTCACTTAAATTTGATCACAAAAAGTCACTTTTTCACTGTTTGAGAGAGGTAGTCACCTCTCTCCCTTAGGTTAATATTCTATTATTCTCATCTCCCTTATTTTCAATGTAAAAATCATCATTTTGACATGGTAAAACATTCAAATAATAAAAATGGTAATATAATACATAAAAACGTAGAAATAGCTTCAACGGGGAAAGAGAGACTATAAGATTTAGATGTCAATAGGTAAAAAATATTGAAGTTGGTGCATTTCGGAGGATTAACGTCATTCCGTATTATTTTTCTAACATTTATTAATTTATTAGGATTATTTTTCTAACAATTCATAGAAAATTCGTCTGTTACAACAACCAAAACCAAAAAGCAATTTAACGTATTACAAAAAAGGGTCGACGACTATTACTTGTGACTATTAGTGCAATTTCTTTAAATAAGAAAAGGTAACATTTACATTGCATTCGGTGTCTTTCTACCTCCTCGAAATTGTTCGAATCACGAACCACCACTAAATCAAAATGTAACCCACCTAAATTTCATTAGGATGTTTAGCGATATGAGATAGCACCGGCAGCAGCCGCAGACTACCTCGTAAATAAAAGGTACATATGTAGCTCGGAAGATCGAAGGAGTATATCTCACGTCATCAGGTACACCAACAAACAATGAATATTATTAATATATATTAGGTCCATACCATAGAATCACCGTAGTATAAATCAGTTCCATATTAGTCATAGTTATACAAATTTATATGTTAAAAAGTAGGACACCTTTAATGTGTGATGATTCGTTTTGTATTACATTATTTTATTACGAGGGAATAATTCTTCTTCCTATTTCATATAAATCTTACCTATTTCATATAAATTACACAATAATCTTCAGTTTTACTCCATTTAAAGGAAAATTTCAAATAGAAAAAAAACATCTACAGTTAACTCCATTTTTTTTAATACAAAGGGTACTAGGAATGTTTTGCAATACAGCTTTGTTAATTTAATTTTTTCAAAGACATTTCCTCTACATTCAATACACCTCTGCATCCTCCGAGACCAATCTTTAAACCAGTTCTTCCAAGTTTCACAAGGGAGTAAAGCACATTCGTTGTCCCAAGCCCACAGAATGTCCTCATCGCCGGAAAACCGCCTCCCTTTTAGCCTTTATTTTCACATGCGGGAACAGTGCAAAGTTGCAGGGGGCAAGTCTGGACTGTAGGGAGGGTGCTCGAGAAGTTTCAATCCTGTCGTAGTCAAATATTCTGTGCAGGCTTTGGCGCGGTGAGCTAGAGCATTATCGTGATGGAGGAACCAGGTGTCCATTCTTGATTTTGGCCGCAGGTTCTTCATAGATCCAATGACCTTAGGCAGGCACTGTTCAGTATACCACTTAGTCGTGACTATCTTCTGTGTGTCAAAACGACACTTTTCACAATTCCACACGATTTAAACAATACAGCTATCATTTCCTTCTTTAAAGATAGGGATTTTCTAACGACTACGGGTATCCCCTTATCATCAAAGACCCAAACTTTGTTTTGAGCCTTGGTCGGCACATCGTTATAGTACAGGCAAGTCTCGTCACCTGTCACGATGTTGTTCACTTTACCGAGATTGTCCCTTATCAAACTTTTATGTTGTAGCTCATTTTCATTATGCATTATCAATAGGTGCAGTATTTGCTATTTTTACTAGTTTCATTTATTGATATTCTTTATTTTTTGGATTAACATTAAATAATATTATATTAAAAATTCATTTTTTTTTTACATTTTTAGGAGTAAATTTAACATTTTTTCTTCAATTTTTTTTAGGATTAGCCGGGATACCTCGACGATACTCAGATTATTGTGATAGATTCTTTGGATCTTTAATGACTATAATTAGAACTATTTCTTTTTTTATTATTTTATGAAAAAGATTTATAAATAACAATTTTATTTTACATTCTTATAATTTAATAACTTCAATTGAATGATTAATAATTTATCCTCTTATAGAGCATATATATAATGAATTGCCTTTATTATTAATTAAATTCTAATATGACAGAATTAATGTCATAAATTTAAAATTTATTTAAAAAGTAAATTATATACTTTCGCCCGGCACTAAGTCACACGTCGTGTCATCTGCTCTTCAGCCAGTCGATGCGGCACCCATAGAGTACAAAGTTTCTTCATGTGCAAATGTTCATACAGAATCGAACGGATTGCTGGTGCATTTAAGCCTAAAGTACCCTCTACCCGTAGGTCACTTGCCTGTCCTCGTCAAGCATTTTACTCACAACAGTAACGTTTTCCTCCGTAACTGACGTTCGTGGCCTTCCCGCCCTCTCTTTATCCTCCAGAGTGAAATTTCCCATTTGGAATTCTCTATACCACCTGAATATCATTGTACGATGTAAAAAACCTCACCTAGTGCGTCATTTCTTCTAAACACTAGTATATGTAAACCACGTACGAATTTATAACGCAAAACTGCCCTTATCTCATTTCGTGACCACGATGCCATCGCAAGCTCTTTACACTCTCACTGCTAATGAATAGCTGAGCCCATCGACTTGGCGCGGCGGCTCCTATTCACGTATTAACATGTCTCAACATGCAGCAACAAGCAGCTTCCTGCGACTTATTGTTGCGTCCTCCTTGGGCCCTGATGACTGCTTGCATATGATCAGGCATCCCCTCAATGATGACATCCCCTCATACATGCGTAACGGCAACCTTCAGCTCCTGCAAAGTCTCTGAAGCGTTGGGAAGTGTTCTGGCTCGTCTCTTCAGCAAGTCCCATACATGTTCAATAGGGTTCATGAGCAGGCCATTGTATCCTTGCAACTTTCACCTCCTATAGGTAGGCCGTAACACTGCGAGCATGTAGACTAGCTTTATCCTGAATCAGTAGAAAATTTTCTTCACTGATGAATTCTTGAAAATGCTGAACAGGTCCTTGAAGGATGTCTTCAATGTCCTTAAAGGAGGTCGCTGGTTAGTGGGTCGTCGAGGATAACAACTATGTGCGGGCTTCCGAATATATGCCACCCCATAC
Source organism: Micropterix facetella (assembly GCA_027564375.1). Classification (NCBI taxonomy): domain Eukaryota; kingdom Metazoa; phylum Arthropoda; class Insecta; order Lepidoptera; family Micropterigidae; genus Micropterix; species Micropterix facetella. The sequence continues at coordinate 9,546,287 of JAOPUG010000215.1, read as the reverse complement.
CATTATCGATCCGCCGTGGTAATTGACTATCTGACGAATATCATTCGGAAGAAATCGTTCCCCTTTTCTTCTCCACCTCGTTCTCTATAGTCCGGAACTCTGAGTGTCACTCTGGACTCGTCCGCAAACAAAACCTTGCTTCACTGATATGCAGTCAGCGTGCTCACGGACAGAACAAAGTCGCGCTAGACAATATCGTGCGATAAGCTGCGGTCTTCGGACTGGCCTCCGAGTATGCAGATTCATCTTCGTCTTACGGTCCTTTCACTGACGACACTTAGAGACCGACTACAGTTAGAGACCGTTTCCGCAGTAGCATTAATGTAATGTAATGACCTCGCGAGGTGCACCTCCAGACGCCAGTTCTAGGTCTACGCGTGTAGGGTCCTGTCTCCCTGTACCTCCTAACAGCCACAATGGCTACGTGAAGTCTGGGCTATGAAGGCCGTTATGTTTTGGCTGGCCCAGCTTGCGGAGCAGCTCCTATTCAGGAGCCTCCTCGAAGAGGGACCAACCCAGTGAACCCGCGGAGCGGCTGACCCGGGGACGGGAACTCGGGCGTGGCCTGGACAGCTGGCGCACTGCGATTGTGAGT
>JAOPUG010000215.1:9511853-9524917 GCA_027564375.1 Micropterix facetella | reverse complement strand
CCCCACTCATCACACCCCCCCCCCCTTCTCAATCGCGGACGCCCTGCATTATACAGCGTCTACAGCGTTATGCCACAGCGTTACAGATTCAGTCAATGGGTCAGTGATCAGCGTAAATATATATTACGATAATTAGTGGCCCACAGTGAAAGTATTCGGAATGAAAATGAAAAAAATACAATTAATTGCGAAAATCAATGTTTTGATGCTCAAAATATTCTCTAAAGTGCAAAGAGTGCGTTAATGCACTTTTTCATATGTATAAACCAATCGTCACGACATTTGTTCCATTCCTGTGTGGTGACTTTAGAAACTTGTTTTTCATATTTTTCGACTGCCCCTTCTGGTGATAAAATTCGTTGATCCCGTAATTGGTTCGTAATGTTTGGGAACAACAAAAAGTCACGATGTGTGTCAAGTCGGGACTCTATGGAGGATAGTTGGTGATTTCTACGCTTTCCATCGTCGAAAATGCGTGTGTCCGTCTGGCTATGTAAGATCTGGAATTGTTATTGTGGAAGATGATGCAGCATTTACGGTTGCTTTAACATAGTTCGTCAATAACTCCCAACAAGCAAATGGCCGTGTACCAATCAGCATTCCACGACGATGACAACGTGTCCGAAAAATATAAGCGATTTGGCATCTCAACTTGAAGGTTCCAAATGGTTGATTGATGGTTTGTTTCGGGGTTGTAGCTGTAAATCCGTATTTCGTCACCTGTTGTTGTGTTCTACGCCAAATTTGTCGCTTCTTCATCTAATCTGGTAAGCACGGCATTACGCTAAGTGACGAGTTCCGATTTTTGAGCCGAAATCAAATTGTGTGAGGTCCATCGCGAGCACAGCTTTCTCATCCCCAAATATTTATGTAGGATTGAGTATACCTGACACATGCCTATATATATATAGATGCCCGAATCTCATGATGGGTCATCTGTCCATCTGTTTCGATCATATAATGCACAGCATCGATGTTTTTTAGTTAACAGCTTTGGCAGGGAGACCTTCACGATATTCGTTACATCCGCGTTCGAATTCTGCAAACCAGCTAAAAATTTCCGCCTTGTTTGGTGATTTATCCCATAAGCAATTCAAGCCAAGCGAGGCTCTTCTGAGCTGTTAAATTACACTTAAATTCGTAGAAGATCATACGACGAAAATTTTCACGAGTTAAATCCACTGTAATATAAACACACATTTTTTAAAATGACGTCACAATGAAATAACAGGAAAAAGTAATGATATACATCGACAACTTTGGCATGACCAGTGATTGGTAACCCTTGACTTATCTAAAATGGCTTAAAAACTGTTCCAACAAGTTTCCCTCATCACCAAGATTTCAAAAATACCCATATACGCTATGCCTGCTCTACCTATTGGCCAGATCATCCTCCAGACCAACTAAACATGGATGCACCTGCAGTAGCATCTGCGGGACTCTATCGAATTGTTGGATACCAAATTTGGTTAAGATAGGACCACGGGAAGTATTAGGACGGACAAAAACAAACACACAGAATGCATCAGACTATATGGTCAGTCCTAAGTAATACTACTTAAATGGCCAAAAACAACCCACAGTTGGATAAACCAAATTTTATTCTATGGCCAAAGCCAAATTTTAATCAATTCGATAGCCAAAGATTCTAGCAATTTTCTAATACTTTAATTATTTGAAAAAAAATACCTATATAAGTGGCCACTTTGGAAAACTTTCCGGGAATAGATTTCATTTATGCAAATATTATACTCAAACATCACATAGTTATCCCACTTATTTCCATATCACATGTATAATTGTCCTGAATCACATATGTAAGTAGCAGTTATCCCACACCAGCATGGGCAGAGCCACCGATACAGCAAGGATGTAGGCATAAAATTAATGTGAAATTATCAAGTATTGAATCGATATTTCGGCTACCGATAAAATATGTTATATCAATACATTACCTGCTTGATAGTTCTGGCGCCAGATGTAGGAGATTAATATTGCGAGCATCGTAGTAATTTTGCCCTTAATATTGATAAAATATGAGCAGTGGTATTGTTTAAATGTTCTATAATTGTGTTATTTTTGGCAATGGAAAATTATATATTTTTCTGATAATGTAACTTTTCTCCAATACGTCTTATTATTGTAAATGACATTATCACGTGTTGTCAAACCTGGCCCCACGGCTACTATACACCTTTATGTATGAATATTTTATGATATTTGTGTAGTGTTTAAGTGTTAAATGGTCATTTGATTGGATATCTGGTCACGTTTGTCATCCTTTCAGTTGCCTAATATTATAATAATATAATAAGAAGACTACATATAACATAAAATATTAGTTACAAATATTAAATATTACCATGATATATTTTTATATCAACGTCGACAAGATGTAATTAAAGGAATTATGCATTTATTTCTGTCTTTCTTCATTGCGTCACTTATTTTTTATTATTTAACAACTCTAGCCAAATTATAAAGAATGCTTGGTATTATGACCGACGCATTCGTACATATAGGCACAATGCAGTCTTGATAATTCATTTTGTAGACTTTGTCATAACAGTAAGTAGGACACTGATGGTACGAAATGAGAGAGAATGATGGCAGCGCGGCCGTGGCCGGAGCAAAATCAGGTGATGTGACGTCAAGGCAATAGCCGACAGGCCGAAAGGAAAATAACAGGAAAAGTAGCGATATATGGCAACTTTAACCCGTCCCGTGATTGGTAATCCCTGATTTATCTAATATGGCTTAAAATCTATTCAAATAAGTTTCTCTCGTCACCACGATTCCAAAAATACCCATATACGATAAGATACTCTATCAAATGGTCAGATCCTCTTCCAGGCCAAGTAAACCAGGATTCACCAGCAGCAGCAGCATTTGCTGCGACGTGGTGGTACTTAGGTTCACCTAGGAAGGCTGCATACCAAATTTGGTTAAGATCGGACCACGAGAATTCTTTAGACGTATGGACATCATACATCAGCATCAGACTATATGGCCAGTCCTACATAATACTGCGGATGGGCCAAAAAACGAGTAAATATACTTTTCTCGAAATGAAATAATTAACATTGAAGCTTTTTAAAGTGCTATAGAAAAAAAATTAAACATTTAAGGTCAATCAACCATATTATTATTTTAAGTAGGTATTAAAAATACGTTTATAGGCTTATTGCTAGCGGCTAATTTATCGACTAATTGGTGGGCTTTTTGAATGTTTATGACCTACCATTATTTCCTGGTATGTAGATGTTTGCGCCTCGATGTTATATTACAGCTAGAGAGTACGCGGTATGCGTTGCAATGCCACCGTTAATCATATTGAGTATTTATTTATGATTACTTTCCGAGTGGTGTTTCTTTGTGGTGCGTTAGGTATTTAGATTTAGTACTTGTTTATCACCACTGTCGAGCGGCGTTCCTTTGTGGCGTGTTAGGTATTGAGTTGAACGACTTACCTTTGTGGTACGTTAGGTATCGAATTATGTGGTCCGCCACCCCCCCCCCCCCCCCACTTTGAGACGAAAACTCGTCCTGGTCAGATAATGGAATTGTGCGACAACGCAACTAAATCAGTCAACATCACTGCATTTTTGTTGTGTCAGCAACACCCAGAAGTTTCGCTTTCGTCAATTACACTTTCCGTAAGAAAAATCCTGAATACACGTGCTATATAATGCAAAGAGAATTTTTTAAATCGGAATAATATAGTAACGTCCTTAGTTTCGTTGAAACACTGGTTCCCGTGAGATCACCAAAAGTTAAGCAGCATCGGGCGTGGTCAGTACTTGGATGGGTTACCGTCTGAGTACTGCCACGTGATGCTATTAAAATCCTGCTGCTTGGAAGGTAATTGTCGTTACACAGTAAGGTGGACCGTTACCGCAAAGATTAAAAAAAAAACAAAATGAAAATTTAGGAACGCATATAATATATATCGCTGGAAACGATTATCGGCCGAATGTTTTTCTTGTACAAGTATTATAATACCCTAGGTTATCGATTGTATAGGCTGTATGTATTCCGAAAGATTCAATAAATAAATAAATAAATACGGATTTTACTGCATCACTAGGCCTAGACCGGTGTCGAGGCCGCCTATGCCTTTGTCGAGACAGCCTAATAGGCCTGTGTCGAGACTTTCAAAATGACCTGTGTCGAGACTTTTAGTTAAGGTAAGCACTCGTAGTGTTGTGCCAATTATAAATACGCGATGGGGAATGTAGTGATTCTTGCTTCAACTTTTCGAATATTAAACATTTCTTCAATAGTTTGCCTTCATTTTACAACAGTACAGCACTCCTACGAGAAGAAACGATGAGAGTTACTCAATACGAGCAACCGCTATGCCCGAAAGGCCTCGCAATGGAGTCGAGCCATTGTAAAAAAGGGAGTGGTTTCCCACTCCCTTTCGCACTGTCTGGTGCATTTCGCATAACGCATTACTAGATGGGGCATATAATTGACCTGTAAGCATGTATATGAATATAGGTATGTATAGGTGTTCGATGCTGCGACCAAACCCGCTACCTCAGGATGTTATATCAGCCGCAATGACATTGGGATGTAACATCTAGAGATTTAGTTAAACAACTGACTAGAAGAATTAAACCTCAAAAAACGAAGGCACTAGCAAACTAGTGTGGCTTCTTCACTCCCTGCTTACCAGTTTTGTAAGGACTTCTCTTAATACTAGACTGGTCAGAGCTCGAGCTCACTTGCGTGAGACTCTACCTAATATGACTAATTACAATTTGTGGCGCCCTTTGCCCGCTATTAGCGGGATCGGGTAGCCATCGGGCCATTTTATAGGTAGGGGAGGCCAGATCAACATCTATCTACATTACTTATTAAGGAACTACCTTTTCAGATTCCCTAGGTCTTTCGTCAGATACAATACTGTTTAGCAGAATGCATCGACCATGGCTCGCCATAAGGGATCCCTTCGTTCACTTCATTTTGTTGAGGAGGCTCTGGATGGGAGCTATGCCATGAGTTAGATAAACAGTAAGCAGGCTTTGCTTCCCAAGCTGCATGGAACTATTTAAGAGGTCTCATCACAGTCAACTCTACACACAAATGCAGAAAACTGTTTGCAAAGATGTTATTCAGTATTTTCCGGATTTTTTAATACATATGTTCATTGGAACCTGGATATCTAGGTTTATTAGGATGTGAAAATAAAAAGGTCTTAAAAAAACTAGAGATCTTTTAAATGCTAATTAAAACCGAAATACTGAGCTTAGGTATCCTTCAAATAAACATATTTATGTTTAAAAATCCGAAGAAAAGTGATTAATAACGTCACAAACGCCTAGCAGCGTTTGTATGCAGTCTGAGTAAAGGGAGCCCTCTGAAGATAGGGTTATCAATGCTGCGGGTGGGTGTACTTGGCATCTCAAGGCGATAGTTACATTGAGTCATTTGCTCCCTCTCTACCAGATTTGGACGGATTTCTCAGCGCTCTAGTCTGATTACATATTTGAAGTCACTTACATAATGTCTTCCTATTGCTATCGCTAAATTTGTCCAGGCATACCAGTCTAGATTAGATAGTAAACTGGCCCTTTCTAATGATAGACGACATTAGGTATTCATCTACCCTCTCTTTTTAGGAAAGGTACGTTTCCTGACCCCACCAGCGATTCGCTGGTTACACTGACTCTGCGTATATCTTCGGATATATACGGTAACACGGCCAGACCTACCCAGTATCGGGTAAAGCGATGACTCGGCGGCGAAACCTTCGGATTGATGGTTGCTTGATCGGTCTACTGGCCGTTTCTCAACGTTCTTTCGTCCTGGAATGAGTACAGTCAATTAGATGACAATATACAAATCAAAGTTCCGTTACACGCCTGTCAGAGACCAACCTCAAACAGCAAACGCACTGACAGACCATTATGGTATTTCACCCTCTAACTACCATTTTCGGATGTATTTCTCCTTCCGCAGGAAAGATCACGACTCAAGATCTCTTGGGTGTGCTTCTAGCAGACTCAAGAGTCTATCGCGGTAATTCGTATTCGAATCTATCGCGGACCCGAGGAGCCCTTGCCTGCCATGTCTATCATTCGAGATCGGGTGGCCAAAAAGTCGTTTTTAAAGGTAGGTGACATCAGGTCGCATCTATCCCCACTTTATGGCATACAAATGCAGTTAGGGTTCCCTGAAGCCTTTCACGGTAGTCCATTTTCAGGGAGGCTGCCAGATGGAAGTTGAGCCAGAAGTGGATCGAGGGTTCCAACGAAATAGAAGTCATTCTTTCACAAGCTCACGGCTCCATTCCCCCGTGTTTATATAGGCGGGAGCGGGCAGGATAAATGTGCGTATATCATGCATTGTTTTTAATGTTTGTCTTTTAGAACTGCTTGCGACGCGGAGGGCTTATGTAGTGGGGCTGTGGTATAGGCGACCAATACTTTCTTTTTCTTTGATATGGTACGGTCCGTGGTGCGACAACGGCCCGCAATAAGATGTCGCGAATAGACGAGACGAGTGCTCGAAATATTTGTAGCGAATTTTCGATATCTTAATAGGCCGTGATTTTGAGCCGTTGTGCAGTGTACACAAATTTCTTTTCTCTCTAACATTTCTATTCTCACTTAGATTGTTGATGCTACAACTTGTGTGCATTTTGTTACAGGAATTGACCGGATGTGACAACACAATCTGCGATGCAGTCGTCAGATCAACAGCGACAGCGGCATTCACAGCTTCCGGCGGCACTTCCGGTGGCTGAAGTGGGACGCAGCGACTCCGTCGGGAGAGTTAGAGCGAGAGCGAGCGAGGCGCCTCCGACAGCGAAAACTTCACAAGTCCTGGACGACGTCGCCACGGACTACTGTAAGTTTATTTAAACTCTATTTAATATGCCCTCTAAAGGGGTATTACTTCAAACAAAACGGACATGTAAATTAATCTCTATTAAAAAATCGCAGTGTCATGAAACTTAGCATAATGTTTGGCCGTAGTATCGTGAAGGGTGCAGATTGAGTAGATTTTTTTCAAAACAATTAATACAAAAGTTTTTATGTAAAAATGATTTGAAATAGGAAAAAAATATTGATTTCCCTTAAAATATTAAAATCATAAAACCTTTCATATTAAGAATTTTTCCCAATATCTATTTCAATCAACAAATCTTACTTACATAAAATGGTTTAAACTTATCTAAAAATTATTTAAAACCTATTCTAAAAAGTTTTTCTCACCACCACGATTACAATAATACCCATATATGTCAGACCTATTGGTCAGATTCTCCTCCAGGCCAGTAAACCATGATTATTATTTAATCAAATGAATCCTTTAGCTTTATTATCCGCTTATCCATTGTCTTTTATTATACATCAACTGAGGAAGACCTAAACAAAAGCGCCATGCAGCATACGAACCCGACAGACCTTGGTGGGTACCTACGTACGTAAACTGTGTCAAAGGCGTGCTTCTCCTTCACACAATTCCATACAAATGAAAGAGGCGTAGCACTCCCCAGTCGCTTAAATAAAATACAGAACGCGCTCTGTGTGATCCTCAAAAACCTCTCGTCATCAAAAGAAAGAGACACAACTCCCCAGTCCCATAAAATTAGACGCCCTCTGTTGTGTATGTATTCCTTAATGTTGCTTGTCATCGCAGTATGGAAGGGAATGAATCATGTGATGATTTTTTTTGGACAAAGTTATCGTTTTTTTCTCACCAGCTATATTTAAAATACTCAGATTTATCTTGATGGTACTTGGGGTCACCCAGGGAGGCTGTATACCAAATTTGGTTAAGATCAGACCACGGAAGACGCACAGCATGCGTCAGGTTATATGCCCGACCTATGTACTAATACGGATGGGCCAAAACCAAAGCTAAACGTGTGACATCTTCATATAGGGCCGCGCAAGCGACCTCGAACCTGTGACCAGACGGGGGATCGGAGTAATCTGATCCGCATCTGGGAGTAAGGGCGCGAGGATCCCCATTGGGTTGAAAATTCCGAGTGCCTCGCGGTAAGGAGTTGGACTCTTAAAGGCCTAGGTGGAACTTGGTATGTAGATTTTTCTACGTCCAAAGTCTCTGCGTTTCGCCTCGGGGTGATAAAACGATCAATATCGTTGAAACGTTCCGGGTGGACGGGTTCGCCCGTAGCAGGTGACAAGTCATAAACTCGCGGACATTCTTGGAGTGACGTGGCATGGCGTGACATCGCGCCATGCAAGATTATCGCATTCGCGATGAGTCGGATGGCCGCCGGTGGAGTGATGGTGCAGTGGATTTTGACACGTTTGGAAATCCAAATGGCTGGGGCGACAAGCCGACCGAGCCCAGTCACGGTTTCGTACTCACGATAAGTTTTTTGAAATAAAATGGCGTGTTGGCGTGGCCTGGTGCCATCTGGAGCGGCCGTCAATGGCCAGCTTTAGTCAGTTGGCTTTCCCGACAGTGTTTCTTTCAAGCAATTTTTTTTTTGGTGAGGCCATCACTGAACTGCAAGCTGAAATACCTTTTGCAAAGAGTTATTTTAGTTAAAAAAGGCCTTCGGTGACAAATGTTTAAGCATATTTCTTATTTGGCCCTTGTTATGATCAGCCTTACCTTTTCGAGCGCTATCGTTGAATGAGCGTCTTCTATCACAAAATACTACAAAAGATAAACTAAGAAATAAAGTCTGTTGAAACGCAGTTGCTTATTGCAAAATTTAAATTGCTGTCATAATTTTGCCCCTTCAGAAAAAATGTAGGTCCGCAAGGTTTAAAATCGAGTGGCATGCACGAAAATGATACGACGAATATGGAAGATGTATTAAATCTTGTTCATGGATATTGCTCATAATATCTGATTTTTAGAAAATCAATGATGACTGCGTTCAGCGTGCCCGATGAATGGCTCTGCTAAGACATGGAGCAAAATTATTTGATTGGTGAAAGCGCGGTCATCAAAAGCGGTCCTCAGACAGGTAACTTCACTCTATAATATCGTTTCGTACTAGCAGTTTGTACTTAAAGTTGTTTTGTATAAATTTGGTTATACCTCCATATGATAGTGACTTTTTAAAAGAAAATCACCGTTTTTGCAGATTTGTAGAAACTGTTTCAGCTATTTTTTCATTGTGTCACCTCCTAACAATGTTTCACGCGCCGCCAGTGATGCTTATGTGCAGTTGAGATTAAACTCTAAAGATTCTGAAGAGAAGGAGGAGGTCACAAACGTAATTGGACGAAAAATTGAGTAATGTGGCGAGAGAAATTTTAGCTATCATTGTTTGACTAAATTGTTTATAAAGCATATTATTCTATTATTTTTAGTAATGTGGTTATATATTTAAGAAACACTTCAAATTGTTGTTAAAGTTAGGTAGGTGCATTGTCGCGCTCACCTCAAAGTTACAAATTATGTGTTTTAATTTGAGAAAATAATGTATAAAAATATAGGAATTCAATTGAAAAAATACGGACCTAAAATTTGATTTCTGAATTATCTCTACAGCCAAGCGATTGGAGAAATTATCTTAACTACATACTTAAAGCTTTTGGATCTGGTCGGCCATCAATCAGAAAACGAGACACAACAATGAGACAATCCTATTATCTGCTCACAAGATACTGTGTCCTGCGGTGTGTTTTTTAGTATCGCGAATGAGCTATAAAGAGCTAAGAGCTGATAGGTCTGTATACTTCCTACACAAAATACTTCAAATATATCACCAGACATTTCGTATTTCTAAATCGTACTGTTTTTATTGAAATAGGTCATTTATATTGAAATTAAAATTATTATAATTATTATTGCTAATTAGGACACGAAATTTAACAAAATATATTGTTTGTCAAAATTTAACTATATTAACGAATATGTTATGAGTTTTAAAAAACAGTTCGTCTGGTCGCCATCAATCAAAACAAACCAAATCACACACCAAGAAAGAACACAAACAAAAACCGCATCTAAGGACCGCGTTGTCCGATTTTAAAATTCTTTCGCCAAAAAAATCTGTTCGTCAATAGGAAGAGCCGATTAGATTAGATCTCCTGCATATTCTCATGTGGGGAATATTGATAGGATAAAGAAAGAGGGTTAAGGAATGTGTGAGATAACGCCACTCCGGCCGAAAATTTTGATTTTGCCCGATAGTAATGAATGCAAAAAGATTATAATCTTTGTTCTATAACACTGTTGTTAACAAAATACCTAACATTTTTTATCTTAGGTCGCCTACCTCCTTCCATTACATTCGCTAATCTATGCAATAAAACATATATATTTTTAAAATGTTTGATTTCTTAAATCCCCAAAAATACTGAAAAAAACAATACCACAGGCCAAATTTTTTAGGTCAAAAATTACCACAGTGGTCGGTAAAATACCAATTATGGCCACATTGAGCAAAATGGATTGCGATTTGACCACACGGGCATTCTTGGAGTGGCGTGATGTGGCGTGGTATCGCACAAGACACGGGAGGATATTTTGTGGAATTTGTTCCATAAAGGATCAATTCCGGCAATTTCAATCCGGTCGTTAATGGTGAACACAGACGAAGGATCGAATCCGGGATTTTCCGTTAGCAGCCATAAACGATATGAAATCGAAATGACGTGTAAATCCGATACAAATATCTACTCAATATCATCGGAACTGTCCATTCTGAAATTGTTTTTTAAATCGGAAAGTTCAAGCAATATAATTTCTCTAATTAAAGGCATGTGCTCATAATATGGTCTACCTGATATCCATGTTGTAAGACTTTCATGTTTTTTATTAATATGATATGCATGTAATTAAACTACCGAAACAAAAAAGTAACCACTTTCTTCGTGTTTCGCATCGATGTGCTATGACCAAGTCGCTATATTATTTATATGTTCCATCCAAGTCATTCCACGAGTTTTGCATCGCATCAAATTATATCAATATCATACCACAGCTTTATAAGGATTTGGCCACTAACTAAGGAATCTATTCCCCGGACAAATCAATACTATTATTTCGGACGATTAGTTCCGCGGATGTCTTACCAGAAAATATCTCGTGTATGGCTAGCTAATATCCCTTTCACGATTCGGTGAATTGCGACCGTGTAGTGATGGAGCGATAGATTTTGACACGTTTGAAAATTCAATGGTTGGCGAAAGGCGACAAATCCAATAACGATTTCCCACTCACGATGCGTTTTTGGGGTAAAATGGTGTGTTGGTGTGGACTGTTGTCATTTGGAGCGATGGAGAATGTCGAGTTCTGGCAATCGTGTCGTAGCGCGACCCGCGCGACCCAGTCAACACGAACGCCAGATCAAGGCAGCATCCTGGAGACCGACAGACCTTGGAGAATTCCAGCATTTTTATTGCTCCTGTATTTTTACTATTTTTAAGCGTCTTAAGGCAATAAGCTCAAAGTTGTCGCTCGCGGACTGTTCGCGACGGCCGCTATTGTTATGACGTCTGAAGTGTTTGAGCATTTTTGATATTCTTTTCAGTGTTTTGTAGCTATGTATTTGACTAAATTTACCTCATTATAAAGCTCATAGTGTCCCGAGTTATTTCAAATGTTTGTTTTGTTTCCAAATCACAAAGAAACTCGAAACTCGAAGGTTTTGTAGGTTCCTATTTGAAACATTATTTTTTTTAGGAAAATATTAAGTATAATCCAACGAAACTGTGAGCAATCTTGAAGGTCTAACGACAGAATATGAAAAATGTTATGAAAAGCTGTAGCCAATATCAATAGCAAAACTAAATTTAACCACAATAGTTAATGAGCACTTGTTGATTATAAATAATCGCCCTCTTGTGCGCCGTGACGCCCGCGCTCGGATAGAGCAAATTGACAACACGTTGTTGCTGTAAAACGACAACAACGAACGGGCAAGCTAAAATATAAACTGCATTCGTTAGGGCTCTATTTTCAATATTCAGCAATATAATTCAACTAACAAACCCGTTCGCCAATTGAGCAAACGTTGTGGCTTGTATACACTTCTTCTTCTTCAAGTGTCATATCCATTACTTTAAAAGCAGTTATACTCCAATTAATACAGTGAAAAACACTGCATTTATAAAACCAATGCAGCATTCAAAAATCTAATGCAGTTCAACAAGCGAAGCGAGGTTGCGTTGCAACTCGACCGTTCGGAATTTCGTCAGTTTGTAAATGTTTTGTTACCAAGACACGATCAAACGCGTTGTTCGATTTTCCTCGAATTTAGCATGCATGTTCCTTGAAGTAATTAAAAACGACGTATGTGTAAAGATTTTATTTTTTTAATTCTGTTTGAAGACGGTGGTGGTTTTAATGCTCTACTGTTCGCGCGAGGTATTCTGTTCACAGAAACGTAGTTTATCAGTCGTCAGCCCAGAGAACGGCATTCACCTTAGATATTCCAAAATACTGATCCAAATATCGCCACAAAACAATCGGTATGGCACGACCGATAACCTAGAGCCTTCAAGAAAAGAATTCCCACAGTAACACGTCCGATCCACACTCCGTGATGATACTGGACCTCATCCATTAATATTCTTGAACGTTGCGTGTAGATAATACGTCGCCATAACAAATGATTTCTGCCGTAAAACGAAACGCAGCCGATCAATAAGGTTAATGATATTATTGAATCATCGTCGATAATTATTATCATGTTTTTGACAAATCTGAAGGATTTTATTTGCATTGCGCTATGCACTAGAAACGACAACTTTAGTATCGAAGATATAAGCAACGAAAGTCAAGAAATCAGTACAACCGATAAATGCGGGAAAATTAAACAGTTAAAGGTTTTCAATGCAACTAGTTCAGAGATGCCAAGGAACTAATAAATAACATGGCCGTAAATAGATTTTTGAAGAAGAAACGGAAATAATGCAAATTCAGTTTTCGAACTTTAAAAAAAACACAAATACAAGGAAATCCCGTTTTTTTGTTAATTGAATATTTGATGTATATTTTTTTTTTTAATAAAAATAATATGTATCTAATTGCCGCCTCTGAACTTTTGCGGCAGTCGACCATTGCGAGGCAATTTTCAATGACTTTTTCGCACATGCAAACGGATGCAAATC
>JAOPUG010000215.1:9433530-9447038 GCA_027564375.1 Micropterix facetella | reverse complement strand
GGTCAGATCCTCCTCCATGCCAAGTAAACCAGGATGCACCTGCAGCAGCACCTGCGCGACTCGGATCGAATTTGCTGGTGGTGATTAGGGGCAGCCAGAGAGGCTGCATACCGAATTTGGTTAAGATCGGATCACGGAAGTTCTTAGGACGGACGGACAAACAAACGGACAAACGCACAAAATGCATCAGACTGTATGACCTGTCCTTCGTAGTACTACTAGACGCGCCAAAAAGTAACAACTTAGCAAAGAGTGGAGGTCGAGTGTATATTATAACAGGAGGATCTCTCCATACAAGATACCTGGTCGATCGGGGTTAAAGAATGGGCCAGTTATGCGACGACAACGATGACGTATATTTACTGCCCTAAATCTTCAACTAGTCGTCGAACTCTTGTAGTTACATTGCGTTTATCATTAAGAGTACGCTGAAGAACAGTAATCATTCGAGCAGACATTTTTTTTCTGCTCTAATGCTCTAAAACAAAATTATATATCCTGAAACAGTTATTTTCACATAAGCAGTCACAGTTGGACGCGACGTCCATCAGAGGCATATTCCGTTAACAATAATGCCGTAATTTACTTCTCGTAAATTCGCAACAAAGGAAAACGGCTAAATTCGCATAGCGGAATTGAACGAGGAAATGGGAGTCGACAAACTCGTCTGGATACAAAAGCTTGATTTCAATGTCCTAGCGATGATCTTCTATTCCTTCCCGATGTACGTCTTCGAGCGAAGTGGGAGGTATCCCAAGAAGGGATAACAGATCTGCTAACTGACGTGCGATACTTATAAATTCATCAGCAGCTTGTGGTGGTGAGCCTTTGTCAAGCAGTATGAATGATGTATACCGAATGAGCGTTATCTCCAAACCCCAGATGGACGCGTAACACCAGAATGAGCATTACTTATGATTGGTTACGTGCGCCGTGCTCCTAACGCGTTACGTAACCCATAAAGCCAACTTTATTTATCGTAGACACCGCGGCATCAGCCTTGACCGCCTCAAGCGAGTCGTTAACTCGGATTAAAAAGTATTGAGAAAGGATTTAGAAAATAGAAATGTAAGCGTAGGATGTAAAGCTTTTTAAAATATGGATCACAAAAGTGATATTAACTTAGGCACTGCTTATATGGAAAAATATAATCTTCTGTAAAGTTTAATGGTGCCGAAGTTTAATCTCTAAATGTAAGTTTCTTTAAATTTCCATAAGAAACCGACAGAGACATTCTTTAACAATACATACTTACAAAAATATGCAATATTAATTAGTATTAACACAAACCTGTTTTTCAGCGGCCATTGCGCCCTCTTCTATTTAAATTTAAAGACTATAGCAGTTGTTTGAACTCATACATCATACATGCAATTTAGTATTAAATGTTTTGAGTGAGCGAGATGGAGCCGTTTGAAAGAAGACAGCACGACGACATGACAATGTGTACGTTAGACAAATGATACTCGATCGGTGAACTAGCGTTAAGCCACGGGACAGTCAATATGTACATAACTAATGATGTTTGACCTTCATGCCGTACCATGAAGAGATAAGGTCAGACAATCTCCGCATTCATTTTTCTAGTATATGAGCGGATACTTGGAAGGAAATGGTTAACTATTTGATATTATGAATTTTATTCGTGGAGTGTGTCGCTATCACTTTTTCCGAGTGTCGTTTCTCGCACTTCTCTCCAATGACCA
Source organism: Micropterix facetella (assembly GCA_027564375.1). Taxonomy (NCBI): domain Eukaryota; kingdom Metazoa; phylum Arthropoda; class Insecta; order Lepidoptera; family Micropterigidae; genus Micropterix; species Micropterix facetella. The sequence goes on along the minus strand of JAOPUG010000215.1, from coordinate 9,445,332 downwards.
GCAGCGACAGGCAAAAGGCGCTTCCCGTGGGCGTGATATTACTATTCTTACAAAGGATTCTGCTAAAAATTATATGTGAATAGGTAGCCAAAAACACAAGCTATGTAGAAAAATCATTTAATTTTATATCGCGATAATATGTTCTATGTAGCCATGGACGAAATTTGGTAACAATACTCAAAAAGGCATTTCATATTAATCAATAATCGCTGAAAAGACAAAATGAAAATCTTTCATTTTCGATTTTTCCAGAGTTCTTAAGTCTTGGATGCACAGCCCTCCGTCCAGATATAACTCTTTACTCCCTATCTCGGAAGAAGGCCCTTATTGTAGAATTAACCGTTCCATGGGAATCAAATATCCCAAAAAACCACGCGTACAAATTAAATAAATACCATGATCTCGCAAATGCCGTCACCCGGAACGGCTTCACTGTTCGCCTTCACGCGGTGGAAGTTGGCGCTCGTGGCCTCCCAGCTAAATCTCAATTTCACCTATTTAAGGATCTTAGTCTGCGATCTTAGATCTTATTTGCGTATGATGGTCGGGCCAAACCTGCTGGGTGCTGCTGCTACAATACATTCGCACCGCGCTTACATTATGCGCATGTATTGGACGTAGGTATTCGGATTTGGGTTCTTCATACATTTTATCGCCAGTGTCCGAGTTATGTCTCGATCCACTCAGTTTTGCACTCTTCTCGTGAAAGCATCAAATTCGTTTCGTCGTTCGTTATTGCCGAAAAAATGTCAGTGTTTTTAAATGTATTTTATTGTCACTAATCGACGTTTAAGCGGCTTCGTATGCACTTATTTACTTATTATAGTGCGAAACATTACTAGAAAAACTAGAAAAACAAGTGATTCAACAAGGTTTAAATATTTAAATACATAACACTAAAAACACCTCATTTCTATGCCATCACTCAAATAGATATTGTATAATTTTTAGTTTAAATAGGAAAAAGACTGAATTTTTTGTAAGAAAATGAATCTTTCGAAGAATAATGAATTCAAATAACAGATAACTTCCCAAAGCACTCCCTGGTTCCTAAAGGTGTTTCATAAAGGAGGGATTTAGATTTTTTTTTATAACACTCTATTTTGAGAATTCATGAATTATTAAACCTGACTTTCCTAATGTTGGACAATTACATCATCTTCAACATATCGTTGATCATCTTATATAAAAAGTCAAGACATGCATTCCATTGTCAACAAATTAAAGATAATGGTAACGACATATTCGACGCCGCTATAATGACCAAAATTTTGGAAGTCTACTTTCAAAGTTTAGAAATGTAAGACAAGCTTGACTGTCTCCAGACGAAAAGCGACAAACAATCGCCAACCTCACCGCTAGGCTACTCGACGAGGAATAAAATCTCGCAGCTAAGTCAGATGTTGCATTCGCTGTAACAAGAGCTATAGTTGTACCCAGCTCCGGAGAAAAGCGACCTACGAATCCGCACTATAAAAGTAAGCCGAAAGTCACGTGTTACAATTGCTCGAAAAATGGCTACTGCCGTGCACCAAAAAAGGAAAGAATTTTTATTTATCAGCAAGTGCTATAAGTACCTGAAGAGAACAACCATTATCGATTGTAATTTCGCACAGTTATTAGCCACGAGACCAATATATTGGAAAATCTACAAAAACTACATGAACGCCTTTGGTATATCAATGTGAAAACAATAAAGGAAATGATTGAAAAAGGTTTGGTATCAGATATCAAAAGAGATGACACAACCAAATTCTTCTGTGAAGCTTGTATGTTTGAAAATCAGTAGCGGAAACCAATTTCCTCGAACGCTAGAAGTAATTGTATCCCGGGAGAATATATACATAGCGATGTATGCGGCCCTATGTCGGAAGAATCCGTGAAAGAAGCAAGATAGTTTGTGCTTTCAAAGACGACGCTTCGAACTATCGAGTGGTTTTCTTTATAAAACACAAATCAGACGTACTGCACTCCTTCAAAGAATATTCGACGTTCTCGGAGAACAACTTTGGAAGAAATTCCCAAGTGCGACACATCGATAACGGCAAAGAATACTGCAAAGACGATTTCAAATCGTATTTGTCAACGAATGTCATACAAATTGAGACAACGGCACTTTATACGCAGGAACAAAATGATGGCTCGGAAAGGGACATGAGAACGATCGTTGAATGTGCACGTAGAATGATAAATGCAAAACAGCTGCCTGCCTATTTATGGACAGAAACAGTAAACATCAGTGTTTATGTTAAAAACCACCGAACACTATCAAGCGTTACTCCGACATTGACTCCGTACGAGATCTGGACGGGCAAGAAACCAACACTTGCACCTGTCAGAACGTTTGAATCGGAAGCTCTTGTACACTTGCCAAAAGAACAACGAAAAAAACTGTCACCAAAAATCAAGAAGATGATAATGGTCGAATATTATTATGATGGTAATTCCATAATCGATCATCTATTAAATCCGGAAACAAAGAAAATGACGTGGACAATCTTAAGGAGCGTGGATTTCAATAAGAAAGCGACTATTAACATTCCTGAAAGTTAATCTATAATGTTTTCATTAGGTAACTATAATTCAGAGGAAAAGACGAAAACGAGGAAATTCAAGACGAACACGAAGAAATTCCAAACGAAAACTAAATTCTAATGGGAGCCTACTACCTTTGTGGCAGGGGGGATCTTAAGATACCAAAAAAAAACTAAATGAATGCAACAGAATGGTATGTACCGGAGACTTACGAGGAAGGTATGGTGAGTAAAGAGGCGCACCACTGGAAATCAGCAATTGAAGAAGAAATAGAAGCATTGAGGAAGAATGAAAAGTGGAAAGAAGTCATACTGTCACCTGGCAAGAAAGCAATCGACTCAAAATGGGTATATAGACTAAAACGCACACCAGAAGGAATGACACGCTTGAAAGCAAAACTTGTGCCGAGAGATATGCCCAAAGAGAAGGCATTGATTAAAATGAGACATTTTCTCCAACGATAAGATATAATTCTGTCTGAGTTATACTATCAGAAACCACACAACACGACTATGTAATAATGCAATTCGAAGTGAAGACAGATTTCTTGCATGGATCAATGGATGAAGAAAGCAATATGAGTTCAGCTAGTGAAACGTCCGCTGAACCAAGCCATGTATTCACACTGAGAAGTCTATAAATGAACTACAGCAAGCACCCAGGTGCTGGAATAAGAAATATAATGAATTCCTTCAAAACATTGGGTTTACACAAAGTCTAGGGTATTATCATATTTATGTTTTGATTTTTGGACTAATGTCAAATGACATTTAATTTTAATGTTCCTATGCTAAAAATATTTCCCCATATTAAGGAAATGTCTGACTTTGTCTAGGATAGACTGGGCAGTCTACCCTGGCAACGGTACTTGCAACATCGTCGAAACTTCCTCCGTTTAATCTTACTCCGCGTTGTTTTCATATATTTGTAAAAAAAAATTGGACGTTTGAATTTTTTTTTCTGTGAATACTATTTTGAATCGAAGATGAAATTTTTAGCTAATTGTGTTAATGTTATCACACATTTGTATAGTGTGTGTATTCAAGTTTTCTATTTAAAGTTTTCATTTCTTTTTTTTTACCAAGGCAAAGCTGCATCATCTTTAAATGTTGAAAAAATTATATATTCAGCAATGACAGTAATAAAATCCATTCAACATCCGAAAGAACTAAACCAACAATCGAATTTATGTCTTGAATAGCCAGGTACTTCTTTAAGCACTAGCTTCGGACACTATAAGCTTAAAGCTGGTGCAAAACTACGTGGCATTTTTGAACTCACTGGCCAAAAAAAACAGGTTAGTTCTGAGCAGGGATCGAAGGCAACAAAAAGACGACGAACTTGCTAAGGCGGGAGCAAAGGGAATGTTACACCAATAAGCTTGGCAAACCTAATGCTCAAAAACCTATGTTTAGAACAATCCTTTAATCACTGGAACAAAACGCCGCCAGGCTTGAATCACTCTAAAGCGCTAATAAAAGCTTACGACCATAATACTACCCACGAAAATTTAGCACTAAATAGGAACAATTTACGCATGCTGGTGTGGGCGCTCACAGGGCATTGAGGCCTAAACAGACACATATTCAGACTCAACTCAGAGACATTAGTGTGCAGATTGTGCCGAACTGCAGACGAAACTCCCCTATACCTCGTGTGCGAATGCGGCATACTAATGCGTAAAAGAAATACCCACCTGGGTAATTACTACCTCCAAGCTGAAGAGGTAAAACAATCCAGCGCCAAGAGTTTATTGCGGTTCTTAAACGAGGAGACGCTTAGCAAGGAACTACAGTAGGTGGGGGTAAAATCCTACTCGGTGTATTGTGCTCCAGATAGCCTGAAACGCCACGTATGAGACCTTTTTGTACTGTCACTCCAAGGTACTCATTCCGGTGCATGAACTCCCTCATCCTCGTATGGACTATGACAAAAAAAATATGGCCACAGTATCCGTCGGAGTAATGGGCCGTGCGTCCTTTGGTCGAGTGCAAACTGGGACATTAGGAATTAAGATTACTGTTGCTCGGCCGAAATTCTGTGGTTCATTCCTACTGAAATGCCAAAAAAAAATAATTATAACCATTATTGTCAAAACGCAAACATGTCTACTACTTATATTTGAGTCCTGTACTGATATTTATCTGCATCTTGACTTCGGGTTGCATGGGATATGGGATGAGCCAAATTGTCGCTTTATTTTATTTTAAATGCCATTTTAGTATCTAGTGTAACCATAGTTAATTATACGAGATAAAATGAAATATAATCTTACTTTTAAATAATATAGTAATAAAAAAACAGAAATGTACTTTCAGATAAAAATCATACTATGAAATCGGAGACTATGACGGTTATATAAAATATTATAAAGAATATTAAACGAATTTACAATGTGAAGTTTATACAACCCGACGATTCGGCGATGTTGGATAGTCTACCTTGGACAATGGCGGTTGCAACATCGTCGAAACGCCTAGTGCTATAAACCTCACGCGGTAAATGCGTTTAATCTTATTTATGGAAAATCATACTTTTTAAAAGTATCGTAATTTCTAAATATCATACTGTTAAAAATCTTACACTTTCATGGGAAGATCCTATGTTTCAAAAAAATCCTACTTTTAGAAAATATCGTACTTTTTACAAATAAATTCTTAAAATAACGTCTTTTAATAAAAATGTTTTTTTTTAAATATGGTAATATCAGAAAATCGTAGTGACGAAAAATATCGTAATTTTTAAAAATATATAAATTTCATAAAATATATAACTTACAAAAAAATACTTTCGAAACTATTAAGATGTCTATTGGAGGCGAGGGCGAATCTTTGTTCTGAGATATTAGTAAATATGTATAGAAGAGAAGTTCGTCTTTTAGTAAATAAGAATGGTTCTGAGATGTTAGTAAATATGATGTTAGTAATATGTGCATGTTATAAGTCAAATTACCATTCAATAACAAAAAAAATACATATATGGTTACAAAATCAAATATCTAACACAATGTTAATTTATGTAAATATCCATTACACATAGCGCGATCGCATCCCCCACATGAGTATTTCCTCAATTTCCTGTGAACAGCGCCCACATGGTCTTTCAAATGCTCATACTTAGTAAAAGCACGATCGCATTCTCCACATGAAGATTACTTCAATTTTCTGTGAATACTCCTAAATGTTTATTCAAATGTCCTCGTCCTGTAAAACCACGATCGCATTCCCCTCGTGACAATTTCTTCAATTTTCTGTTAACTGTGTTGACGTATCGATTTAAATCAGCCTTTAAAGAAAACGTCCAATTGCACTACAGGCAACCATGCGATTTGACACGTCCAATACTAGATCCGCTATCGTCAATATTACGGTTTTCCGATGGCCCACCTTCGATTAACTCTGACTTTATAAATCGAGGTTCTTGTTCGTAGAATTCGACCACGTTACCTCGCATATCCGGTAAAAAGTCGCGCAGAGGAATATTCCAATCATAATGTCCTTTCAAAGCTCTTTGTTTACTAAAAGAACGACCGCCTTCTCCTCATTAATATTACTTCAAATTCCTGTCAATAGTATCAAAATGTTTTTTTCAAATCCCCTTGATAAGAAAATGCACGATCGCATTCTCGACTTGAGTATTTCTTCAATTTCCTGTGAACTGCGTCCGCATGTTTTTTTAAAGCAACTTGCTGACTAAAAGCACGATCGCATTTAGGACAAGGGTATTTCTTCAATTTCCTGTGAACAGCGTCAACATGTTTTTTCAAATACTCTTGATAAGAAAAAGCACTATCGCATTCTCCACATGAGTATTTCTTCAATTTCCTGTGAACTGCGTCCGCATGTCCTTTCATAGCAACTTGCCGACTAAAAGCACGATCGCAATCTAGACATGGGTATTTCTTCAATTTCCTGTGAACAGCGTCAACATGTTTTTTCAAATCCCCTCGCAACGAAAAAGCACGATCACATTCTCCACATGAATATTTCTTCAATTTCCTGTGAACTGCGTCCGCATGTCTTTTCAAAGAAACTTGCTCACTAAAAGCACGATTGCATTCTCCACATGGGTATTTCTTCAATTTCCTGTGAACTACGTCTACATGTCTCTTCAAATGTCCATGCTGAGAAAAAACACGATCGCATTCTCCACATGAGTAATTCTTCAATTTTCTGTGAACTGCGTTTATGTGTCGATTTAAAGTAGACTTAGAAGAGAACGTCCTATCGCACTCCTGACAAACATGCGATTTGACAAGTCCAATATTAGATCCGCTATCGTCAATATTGCGGTTTCCCGATGGCCCACCTTCGATTATCTCTGGCTTTATAAATCGAGTTTCTCCTTCGTCGAATTCGACCACGTTACCTCGCTTATCCGGTATGAAGTCAGCCAGAGGAATATTCCAATCTGAATCATCAAAATCGCACACCTCTGTTTTAATGGCGACATTTTCAACCTTGACGGTCACTTTACTGTAATCGTCCACAATTACATCGCTCATCTTCGTATGAAGTAATTGACTGTGTTACAGTTAAATGATTGCAACTGCACTCGGGTAAGGCTCACGGATGAATATGGTTTGTTGACAGCTGTCACTTTATTCAAAGTTGGGTGTGGATTATATTGATCGCTTCCAGTGTTGACATGTTGGATTGTTTTGGATGTTGCTGTCTTATTTAGATTTGTGGGTTATTTTAGTGAGCCTGTATTTGCAAAGCTTTGATGGACGTTTGGAATTCGATGAGTTTATTTAAATTATCTATACATTGGCTCTTCGAGTTACGTCAAGGCTTTTATGACATTGTAACAAAAATCGCTTTTGAAGCATGTTTCTGCTTCCTGTGCATGGTTTAAGGCTTGTTTCGGGGTTGTTTCATGTCGATTCATGATTTTTCGCATGTTTCGTTATTTTCCGATTGTTTTTCCGTGCGTTTAGTCCGTTTTCCGTCGTTCTCGGTGGTCCTTAGGAGATTGGGAGGTTTACGCGCGTTTTTCATGCATTTTTCCAGGATTTTTCTATATTTCGCGATGTTATTATTGACAACTGTCAGTCATGTATGTTGCCATTCACCTATGGTTACGTGCTCGCCATTATAAAAAAAAATAAAGGGCAATGTTGGTAGCCGTGTGTTTTTTTTGGGCTTGCAGTGCTGGTGTCACGGTAGGAAACTGTCAATTCAAATTTCCGGCCATTTTTTCGTCAACCATGGCGAGCCGCTTTGGGTCAGGCCGCCGTTGGCGAACAGCAGTTTTTTAAAAGAGGCAGCAAGGCAGCCGTGTCCAGCTTAAGGGCTAAATTAAAAATATAAAAATATGTAGTGTGTGTCTGGCGATTGTTCCTGGTAAGCATTGTACTTATTTCACTCTCGCGGTAAAAATCCAGACGCCAAAGGTTAATGACGATTTCTTTTTTTTTGTAGTTTGTGTGGCACTTTTACTAAATTTAAATACCTTCTTCATGCCCGAGTGAGCTTGATACCTCTTCAGCTGCAAATGCATCCTTCGTTCTTGTGAAATATCCGAAGTATCCTGTCATCGCGCTCTTGACGTTTTCGGAATACAGCATACAATTTTGTACCCCAGCAACGAGGAATATACGGACATTCTACGAAAATAGTGCTTTCTTTTGTTTTACTTTCTAGGGAATCCTCTTCCTGGCTAAATTCAATGACAACCCTAAAAAATTCCATGACCTGAGAAGTTTCAGTTTGTTTTTTGTTCTTGTTCATTAGTGCTAATTTTGTTTTTATGTGATTAACGTAAAATTAACGTAGTTACCTGCTTTGGCTATAAATGCTGGTGGCGCTCAAAATTTATTTTCGCTTTTTTTTTTTTTTTTTAAATTTAATTCCGGTTACCCTCTCCGTAAATTTCACTTCATTTCTTTTAAATCAATTAAATTCTGTTATAACATTACCGTCACTGTGTACGTATTGTTAGTTTTTAAAAACTCGACGACTTCAAACTTTGGACAGAACTCCTACCTTGGTGCGTATACTCGGGCGAGCCCGTTACCCCGAGGCGTTTCAACGAACTTTATGGTTATATCGCCCCGAGATAAATCGTACAGAATTTGGACGATACATATCCACAATCCAACTAAGCCACTGCCCGTCAGCGTCCAACGCCTTACGGCGAGGCACTTGGAATTTCCACTCAGCGGGCAGCCTCACACCCTGACTAGCAGATTTGGTCGGATTTCTCCATCCACCCGTCTGGTTCCAGGCTCGAAGTCGCTTGCGCAACCTTTACCTACGGTAATAACGCGGCATTCCGTTGCTCCAAAATATCGCAGACCTGTGGCGTCCTTTACTTGAAACGCCACCCGAGATCAGGTGGCCATCGGGTCATTTTTAACGATAGGCGACGATAGGTCGGCACCTAACCGACTAATACTTCAACGGTCCAAGGCCACCAGAGGTGCTACCGAAAAGCTGGTTTCACGGATTAGTCCCTATTCGGGGGAGGCTGTCAGATGGGAGCTGAGCGTTGAGTCGGGCCGAGCGGTGTCACAAGATTGTCATAGTCGGACAGTCCGCTCTGGAATTTGCGAAGCGGGGATCCTAAAACTCAAGAGTGCAAATTGCGCCTGGCGGATTGGAAATCGGCCACAACTTGTGAAAACGTCAATAAATCCGTCGACAACTTTTATGAGATATTTAATTCAGCTATTGTTCATAACCATCCCGGATAGTTTACTTCGGAAATTGTACAACTTCTGCGCTTAAAATATAATTGCCACAAGCTGTGGAAAGGCTGTAAGAATCCGCACTTATACAGTTTTTTTCAACTTTTAGGGCAGAAATCAAAAAATGGATAAATTTTGCTTTTTCGAAATTTGTAAATAAATCTAAAAACGACATACTAAATAATTATAAAGGTTTTTAGAGTTCCGTGAAGTCTATTAAAAAAGATTCTTCACGGCCGGACTCGATGTTATATCAAGGAAATTGGTATAAAGGAGAGGATAAAATTGCTGAATGTTTTACAGTTTACTTTAAGTTGATCTATAGTCCTATAAAACCGATCCTCGATGTTAATCTGTTAAATATGGAAACAGAAAATTAATCGACCAGTGTTTCATATAAGGGAGATTATTGAAATCCAAACATTCGCCGAGCCATGGTTATCTGATTGCCAACAAGGTTTCCGAGAGAAACGGTCGACATACTCTAATATTTTAGTTTTAACAGATTATGCCGCCAATGCATTGGACAGAGATCTGCAAGTAAATGTTGCATATCTCGACATTTTATTTCTATTATTAATAAATGACCTACAAATACACATTAAATATTCAAACTGTTTAATGTTTGCGGATGACGTCAAAATGTACATCGTAATAGGTACGCGTTTTTAGAGATGCAGACGTCATCAATTGCATCGCTAACTGGGCTCTCGAAAATAAAATGGAATTTAACGCTGAGAAATGTTCGATTCTTATAATTTCGGGAGCAAAGAATCAAATTCGACACTATTATGCAATGTACAATAATTCAATAAGTAGACTTTCCGAAGTAAAGATCTGGGAGTTATATTAAATTCTCAGCTGAATTTTCACACCCACATGTTAAAAAATTGCGATTGCGCGAGCAACATGTTGGGTTTTTTGATACGTACATGTAGACAATTCAGTAATATTATTGTAATTATTTTATTATATAATACACTTATTCGAAGTATCTTGGAATACAACTCCGTCATCTGGTGTGTAAATACGGTCAAATACAATCTGATGATGGAGCGTATCCAGAGAATTTTAACTTCATTTTAGCATGATGGGCTACTTACACTTGAATTTTGTAGGCGTATTACGACCATTATCTACGCCTATAACATGATTAAAGGGAATGTGTACTTACCACAAATACTTGGAAATTGGCCACTGTCCGCGCCGGCTAACTACTCGTATAAAGCGCTGCGAAAGCACCAGAGAGCCAGCACACGGTACAAATATTGTAAGTAATAGACCGATTGGTAGGATGATCAAAATATTGAACAGGTCACTTTCGGAAATTGATATGTTTAACACTTCTCTGTGGAAATTGAAGAAAGAACTGCCTCTTCAGGTAAACATAGCGTAATATAGCAAATAATACTAGGTATATCGACAATATAAAATGTATTTTTAACGTTTCTTTTTGTAAATATTTACTAAAATATAGTATTAGTGTAGGTACGCAATTCATTGGCATTACTTTAAGGCATACACGCTGTAATGTTGCGTTACTTATGTTTGTTTGAATAAATGAAATAATTAAATGAAATCATCAATGGTTCAACTGGCAATGGGTGGATACATCCGTTTTCGTAAACACAACTACTTTTTGAGAGAGATTTAATGTTTTTGTAAGAAAGCCAATATGGCATTCAATACATACACAGCGTAATGACATATTTACCTCATTCTAAAAAAATGACGTCTGGGTTTGTAAATAGCCTTAACAGAAAATGAACCTGAGGCAAGGAAATTTGCACTGTATAATTATCACCCCTTTCGAAGATCATTATTTCAAAAATAACATCTCGGTTACCTGGTTTCTGTATACTTTGGTGAAACACCTAATCAAACAACAATATATCGCTGATTTTAAAATTCCGACATGGAACGAATTTTAACACGTGGTCGGCCAAAAACAGCTGCCACACAAGAAAATGTCGCTGCTGCACGCTAGACAATACAGAAAGATCGGATCGCAGTGCCAACAACTAACCTAAGCTTGATCACGTTGCATCTGCCTTCTTCTATTTCGCTTATTTTGAAGCCATTGGTGTCTATGGTTAGTGTTAGGTTTCCTGCTAGAAAAGTGGCAGTCATGAGTCCGTAGCAATATCTAAAACACTTGCTGTCAATATTGGAGTGCCCCAAGGCTCTATTCTTAGACCATTGCTTTCCTTCATTACATAAATGACCTGAGTTCAAATTTACCTAAATGGGAAGCCACCCAATTTGCTAGCAATACCAGTGCTGTAGTTGTAGCTGACCATCTATTTTCTCACTGCCAATATCAATACATCTCTTGGTGAACTTGATGATTGGTTCATTGCAAATAAGGTGTCTCTAAATATGTTTAAAACGGTTATTGTAAATGTCAAGAGCAAGAAATCATATTAAGCTCAAACTGTCATTAGAATGATATGCTCTATCACGCATCAGGAGATGCATGGAGAGATCTGAGGTGATATTAGCCAATCATATGCGCTGGTTGAATCACATATGTGCTATGGTATTCTTCTATAGGGGTACTGTGGCGTATATCGAAG
>JAOPUG010000215.1:9396985-9409064 GCA_027564375.1 Micropterix facetella | reverse complement strand
CTCTTACAATAAATATTTAAAAATATATAAATATTTTTAAGTTTAGTTTGATTTGTCAACCCGCAGACGAAGACGCCTTGAAAAAAAAATCCTGACCGTTCCGAACATCCATATTACTTTTTATTCCAAAATCCCTTACATTCCCCGTCTCTCGTGTGCTATAAAGTGAAAACCTCTAATTTTTAAGCTTTTCTTGTCATTTTCTGTGTTATACTCGGCTGAAGTACACTACCAAACGTTTGAACTATTGTAAGTCGAGACCATCAATCCACCCATAAGTCTTTCTTTCCTCCACCGCTATGATTTTGTAAATGCCTACAGAAATCTCATTAAATTCTTCAATCCAACAATCAGATATACACACACACTTAATAATATTATTCTATTTACAGTTTCCGCAGTAAGGAAAAGCGTATAGCATTGTTACAAACTATGTAGACATAATATAAAGAGCGGAAGCTTTTTCTGTTACCAGTAAAATACACTTTCCTTGGCTTCAGTTGTCACATTCGCTATGTGGTTTTTAAACGCGCCAATGAAAAATCTTCTCTGTTTTTTTATTGTCATTCGTGTCACGGCTTATCCCATAAATTAATTAATCGCGCATGTGCAGAGATCGCGATGGAATCGATAGGCGCGTCGACAAGTCGATTCTAGTTTATGTACATACACATCCACTCATCACAATATGTCAGTGCAGTGGAACGAGCGGCTGGTTATTACAAGTAAGGGTCTCTCGCCTTGGTCATTAGAACACGAGAAAGCCAGTAGAGAAAACGCACTCCGCGCCAAACTGGATATCAGCCGGTGTGGGAACCGATTCGGGATCGCCGCACACATCAATTTCACCGCTTATTTATGCAGACATGACACCGTTTATATATATATGTGGCAATTATGCACAAATTAACGACGGGCGGTTGCAGATTAGCTTTTGAGACAATGCCCTTCGTTAAACGGCCATATCTACAATTGTCACTAATTATGAGGCCTGCTGCAATATTGAGCTAAAAAGACCTTTAAATGTACACCAAGCATTCAGCATTGTATTTGCAATATTGTCTGCAATCTGTCTGTAATCTACAATATTGTATCTGCAATCTGCAAATTATTGTATCTGCAATATTGGGCTCAAAATACCCTTATACTTAAATCCAGCATATGCACGAACAACTTTTAACTAACGTAATGATTTTACATCCTGAAATTGAGAGGCGCCGTGAAGTGAATCGCTTAATATGACTGTCGGTGCTTTATAAATGTATTGAGCAAAAACGACCATGACTAAAACACTGCACCTGCGACCGTTTAAGCATTGGGGATTTCTTGAAACCCATTGCTGCAGTAAGGCGATGAGAAAAACGATAAGGAATCTTATTTAATTGTATGAACACGAGATACCCCAGTCAAATAAGATTTGAAGCTTGCGTGAATTTTTAACTCTGATTTTTCTTTTTTTAATGGATAGTGTATCTAAACAGTACGCTTACGTTTGAAAATCCAACAAATCGCATGTGTATGTTTCTAAATATAGAGCTTTTTCAACTTATAATGTCATAATGATTTTTAGTCAGTGTAAACTGTGCTTTAGGTACCATTAGGTAGGTACTTACTAAATGGATTGTACTTACTAAAAAGATCGTAGCGGCAACACGATGCATATGGTGATGCCCCGAGAATCGCGGATGGTAGCAATACATCACCTAAATAAAACTATTTAATAGTTCTAAAGAATGTTATAAGTTGCAGTTGTAATATTAGTTAAATAAGGATCTCGAATGGCAATGGTAATTCATTTAATTGTATGATTTTTCAAGAAATAAATAGCTTCTAATTTTTTTTTCCCGGGCGCTACCCCTGCATCCAATATTCTGTTTGGCTATGTTACCATTGATAAATCTATTGGATATGATATTCTTCCTCGACTACTTAGTCTATAAGGTTCCTAATGGTTCCGTGTAGCTTGGGCTTTAATGGCCGCTTTGTGATCTGGTTGGCTCGACTCACGGGGCAACCCTTATACGGGAGCCTCTGCGAATGAGGGACCAACCCGGTGAAACCGGTGTGCGGCGGATCTGGGTGGGGAACCTCGGGCGGACCTGGACGGCTAACGCACTGGTCGGTTTACCGGCCGTGTTGTAAATTGACCGAAACCAGAAGGGGTCTGGGAATGTATGTTCCCTAAGACAAGGAGGGTAGACCTAATGTCACCTATCCTTAGAAACGACTCGTTGGTAACCTGATCTCGGGTAATTATGCCGCGTAAAGGACGCCTCGGGTCCGCGATATTTCCGAGTTACGAAATACCGCGTTATCACGTTAGGTAGAGGCCGCGTAAGCGACTTCGGAGAAATCTGGTCGGAGAAATCTGACCATATCTAGTAGCGAGGGTTTGAAAATTCCCAGTGACTCGTGGTAAGGGGTAGTATTGTCGCGGGCCGTAACGTAATTGGTTATGTGGATATGTTTTATCACAATTCCTTACGCTCATCACGGAGAGATATAACGATAAAGTTTTTTGAAACGCCTCGGGATGACGGGTCCGCCCGAGTGTGGTCTAAATCCAACCCTGCTTAGTATATAAATAATTAAAAACTGTAGTTATGTTTTTTTTTGTAGGTAAGTCTTGACGACTGAGGTTTTTCCGATAATGTTTAAACTACAATGTCGTCAATGTATAGCCAACAAAAATATTGTAGTTATGCTTTGCGCCCAATGAGAGCGAACAACGAATTGAGAAGTGCTTTTACCAAATTAAGATCTGCGAAATATAAATCGCGATAGGTTATCTATTATAGAGATGGTGGTCGATGTTATTAGTAAAAAAAATACCCACATTAAGTAGTAATTCATGCAGCTGTTGCAAAAAAGCAAAAAAGTTATTTAAGTGACCAAAAACTTCAGTAGAAAAATCGACTCCTCGTGATATCAATAAACTGCGGTTTATTTTTGTAAAATTTAAGTGCTCTTTTAACTGTCAAAAAAGCAGACATAGATGCCCTATGATCGAACTCATGACAATGTGGAGAATCAACGTTCAAAATCAGCATTACCACAAGGGACAGTGAGGATTACTTTCACCTTTTGGCGAGTCCACTCGTCGAGTAGAATTATAGACACAACTTCAACTGGCAGTGATTTTGCTATCGCTATTATGTATTTAGCAATACGGCTCGATTTTTCAATCGCAATCGGCGAAGGCATCGCCAATACTTTTAAAAAATGTTGTTCATTGAAGATTTTTCCATAAAATGTTTGCAGGCAGCTGTGTAATGTTTCCGTGCTTTGTATAAAATGTTGCTCCTTTCGAGGTCTTTGGCTTTCAAAATCTCTGATAAAATGTCCACGTCAGAAATCAACTTATCAATAGGAAATTGGTTTTCTGCCTTATCAAAACTATCTTCAACCTACATAGATGTGACATATATACGACTTACATTTATTGGTTTATTGTAGGTACACGCCCAAAATATCCGAACCAATGTTTCAAGATCTTCAAACATAGTTTGGGTGAGGAGTAAGTCCGAAATGTGGCTTTAGTGAAACAAGTGATGAAATGAAAGTTAATTTATTGATATACATATGTACTAGCAGCCCTGAAAAGGACCCTCTTCATCAGTATAGAAGCTGGTTTGGCCTAGGCAATTCTTGTACGAATTTCAGCGTTGCGATCCAGATTTACTTCTGACCTAGATCGTAACGCTATGATACGATATGGTTTCTTCTTCTTCTCTTCGGGTGCCCTCTCTATGCTAAAGTAGGTCACCATTCTGGCTATATGTATCATACAGACTACTTCTCGGCAGAAGGATCGTATAATCTTTCCATACCATTGACGTAAATTGGCAAGCCAGGACACCCGTCTTCGTCCTTCAGGTCTTCTACCTTGGATTTTGTTTTGAAGCTGAAGTAGGCCATAATTTTCGTTCCGCATTTGGTGTCTCCGGGTCTTTATCATGTTCATTAGCACTGTCATCGTTTCAAGCCTCGCAAGCAAGAAGGTGTCGTTTCGAACACCATATCTTAAGCATTCTTCTGTACAGCCACATTTCAAATTCGTTAATCTTTTTACACATGTTGTGTATGAGCGTCCATGATTCAGTGCCATACAAAAGAACGAGACATAGCAATGGATAATGCGTAAACGGAGTTATAGGCTCAAGTTGCTGGTACATATCAGCTTGGTCAGTTTATAAAAGATTTTACCTGGTTATCGACTATTTTTATTTTCTTCTAAGATGCCTCTTCAACAAATATTATTCAAACGTTAAATCAATTATTATAATGAAATCGATTATCAAAAAATATAATTACAGTTTACAAGTTTGCAAGCACAATTAATATTTTGTTACTACTATTAACATTAAATTGACAAGGTTATTACTAGTGTATTATTCTTTATTTAAGTACTTATTATTTACGTATTATAAATTATTGTTATTTTCTAATAATTATTATTTATTTTTATTTTCTATTAATCATTATTTTTATTATTATCAATTTATAGAAAGTTTCGAAGTGATTTATTACCACATTTTTAAAAATAATTATATATACATTGATGTTCTCCTTAGAACAGGCTCTGCCTAGTTAGAAGCGACACTGTCAATTGTTTACTACAAACGGTGTATTTTTTTTTTTTAAACTTTAAAAAAATAGAAGGATTGCCGTGTATGTTCAATTCTGCAATGGATCTCCTAGCTGTCGTAACTAGGATTCATGATTCACGTAATTTTTAATGTATTTATATTTCTCTGACGGTTGTATAAGTTCGCCGGTAAGAAAAATAAACGTTTGTGATAAGATATGTCTGAAATAACAAAAACGGATACCATTGCAAATTCCTGTCTTCATAAGTTATTTTAAGCAGTCATAATATTGGTCTTAGAGCAACTAGTTTCCTTCTAACAAGTATTTATGTAATCAGCAGTTTGATAAGGCAGAAAACGTCTTTTTGGTAGACAATGGCTTCCAAGACGATGATCGGTGCAAGTGCACTGCCATATTTGATATTGCATTCGATCGTAACACCCCTTTCTTCTATGTAGCGATTTTCCAGCGCAAAAAATCGCGATTGCGAGGCAACGTCACTTATTTTAAATCCCCTGTGACTATTCCACTAACCCACAACATCGTCAATGCGACAAATCTACGTCTAGCTACGGAATACAATCCATGCGGGAATACTTGCAATGTGTGTAAGAACTATTTAACAATGGTTTCAAATGATGTCGTATAAACGCAAGCCGCAGAAAAATTGCGAGATCAGCGGTTTGCAGAAGCGGTAACCCGAGAAGGCATTCGTGGCGAATGCGGCAAAGAGGTCTTTCTCGGAAGTTATCGACAAACCGGGAAAACTGCCTTTTGATCCGAGATAAACCATCAATCACAATGGATACGCAGCGAGATTTTTGATGCGGGCAGAAGCAAAATCCTTTCTCCATTAAGCTCAATTTTTATACTCGCACGATTAATCATTTTAAGTCCGAAAAAAACACTCGTCATAATTCGACCAATTTCTTTCGATAACAACTTTTTAGAAGGAAATTTGCACATCTAACACATACTATGCAAAGTTGTAAGAGAATATGACTACTAATAAATAACACTTTAAAGCTTTTGTATGAAATATCGTTATGGATTTCCGGATTACTGTAAAGACTTCAAAACGCCTATGCTAGATTTTGTTTTACTATACCTCCTCGAAATCATGTCTACCCATTTCTCAAGCTAGCATCTTTACTAAATATGAGGCAGCGGAAGAAAATTCACCCAAATTTACCTCTTGCATGTTACAGATAATGGGATTCAAAGAACCTAAGTACCTTACTCTAGGATATGCTGGTCTGGTGATGCGCATTCATATCTTACAAGAGTACGTAGTCTTCTAGCCAGCGTTCCCAAGCTCACGAAGTCTGGCTTCCAGGGAAGTTTCTCTTACTCTCCAACTAGTATGTGGAATCAACTGAGAGCGGTTTTACGTTCACTATCTGTACCTGTTTTTAAAAATCCTTTAAGAAAGCTCTTTTAAATGATAACTTATTGATGTATTCCCTTATTCTTTCTTGATGTATCTATTTGTTTGTATATCAAATTAATATTATTATATTATTGTTTCCTTTTTCCTATCTTACCGATGAGTTGGCTCCTTAATATCAGGTTTTTTTTTGAGGATTAACCTTATTTGCAATGTTTGTAGTGAGATCAGGCAGACTTTGTTTTTAATATTAATTGATAAGGAGCATCATTACGTTTACTTTTTTTCTATAACTTCTGCACTGTTTCTGTAATACAAATAAAACTTATTATTATTATTTACGCTGCCGAAAATGTAAATATCTAATAATAAAACAAACACTGTTTTGGCTAGTGTAGACAATAACTCTATCTTCCTTTAACGAATCATAGCAAAATGATATACGATTCTGATTGGCCTAAGGAAGAAACTCATAGTTTTCATATATGTGTGTTCGGTATTATTAAAAAAAATAACGTTTTAAATGAGAAAAAATAGGTAATGAAATATAACAAGAGGAGTGTGGTAGCAAATGAGAGACAGTGATCGCGCAAATATAGAGAATGTGTGTGTTAGAAGATCAGGTACTACATCCACTTCGGCGTAAAGCATAGACCTTTTCCCTTCGAAAATGCACTACGCGCTAGACTTACTGGCGATCGGGGCTTGAAAGGGACGACTTGAGGGATAGAGGGCCGCACGGTATACCTGTTCCCCGCTATAATAGCTTGAGCTGACTTTTCTACGTGCACCCTGCCAGGCAATTTTAGGCTCTCGAAAGGCTATTTCGTATGGTGGCATGACATTTTATCGCACATTCCTTGCGGCTGTCAGTACCTCATGCGCCGCAACCTGCGCTGTTGCAGGTACATATTACATACTCGTACCTCCAAATAATAACCATTTTATTGGAAAAATAACCGCGAAAGTATTCTGTTTGTAAACAGACCTATCTGGTATTTTACTATTTCTGGAATTCTTTTAGAGCCAACCTTTTATCACAGTGAATTAACCTACAAAATATACTTTATTTTTATTTTGTTTCTACTCTTTATTGTGAAATTTCACATCTATATTTTTAAAATCTACAATCTAATGAGCTCGTTGTAAACGGGTTTGAAAAGTTGTAGTACATATCCCGCAAAATTCGCGTTTGTCTACAATAAATTGATATCGTGATTAGTGACCATAATAGCTGATGGAATCATCGTCCATTAAGGATCAGGCGACGCAAAACGAAACGGATAATTCGACACGACGATTACTCTTTTGTGCCATTAAAAATAATTGGCCATTTTTTTCTCAGAGTGCTGCGCGACAGCCGAACTTTCTTCCGTGCTGAACTTTGTCCTACTTATTGCAGTAATTCTTATGGCGCGCGCGCGCAACTGTGCGTGTACTTACTTTCGTCGACACACATCCGGTCATTTGCCACTTTTGACGACAAACAAACCGCAAAAAGGCGTCGGAGATTAATAACCGCGGCGGCAATAAAGGAGAGATAAGGATCTGCTGTGGCCGTTTGCTTCGCGACGCGACAGCCGCTGAAACAAAAGACCTTTGCCGGAAAGAAAGCGACGATCGTGCCGCTCGTCCCGCGCCGCGGCGGCATAGATGAGAAGTATCCTAGCACACCAGATACGTCACGCTTATTCTCAAGTCAGCCAATTCATCGCCTTTCAAACCAAAGTCCACTAAACACGACTGGTGTTTTGGCTGCTGTGTTAACTGATTAATAATCGCAGGAAAACCAAAAAAAAAAAAAAATAATCAAAATTGTTCTTTCCATATAAGTAAATCTTGACCTATTATGTATTCCTGGCGAACATTATATCGTAATCATGCAAGTTTAACACGATCCAGAACCAAAAGATATACAGAACCAACCTGAAACTTTCCTGACCAAAACCTCATTACTGAATATGTATCACCGCTGATAGCTACAAATAGCGACGTTTATATTGAAGTCAGTTCGAACTGAGGCCCCCGTCTACCTCGATGAAAAAATAGGTGGTCCAATAGAAGTTGAAATCAGAGGCTCAAAGGACCCGATCGAACGGCAATCATGCCTAAATAAATAAGGACGACCTGATGCGTGACGTCTTTTACTCGGCAATGACCACCCGAGATCGGGTGGCCAACGGGTCGTTTCTAATGATAGGTGACGACAGGTCGACACCTACCCTCGCGTCTTAGATCGTATTACGCTTCCAGATGCCCTCGGCCATTCGTCAGTTGAGCAAGACCGGTAAACCGGCCAATATATCAACCGTCCAAGGCCGCCCGAGGTGTTCCCCCAGATACTTCCGCATAGCGGGTTCACCGAGTTAGTCCCTCTTCGGGGAGGCTGCCCGATAGGTATTGAGTCATGGGTCGGGCCGACCATGATTGCAAATTTGGCCATTATGACCGGAGCTGCACGGCCCCATTAGGCCTCTACAGGGGCCGTCCTCATACAGGGGTAGTTTCGCATTTTACTCAGCCTCCATATAAAATAAAATAGGTAAATCGTTAAATAATAGGTCCTCCCAATATTTTCTCTCGCTATATAAAAGTCAACTCCTGGATAGGCACGCTGAATCGGTATAAACAATTCAGTAGATAGTGAACAATTCAGCTGATAATGAACTGTTCTTATACATTTCCGATACCATTTAATGCAAACATGTAAAACTATAGTTAATATATGTATGTATGTAGTTGAAATAAAATAAATAAATAAATAAATAAACAGATATGATTTTTTTTAATATGGTGAGTAGTAGGTATATGCCCGCACAACTTTTCAATCGAAGACTTTTTCTAGTCATCTCACATTTCAGAATACCTCCTAACAGGACAAGAGTGACATATATCGACAACTTTGTCCCGCCCCGTGATTGGTAACCCCTGACTTATCCAAAATGGCATACAACCTATTCCACCGATTCCAAAAATAACCACATGCGCTATGCTTGCTCTACCTATTGGTCAGATCCTCTGTCAGGCCAAGTAAACCATGATGCACCTGCAGCAGCAACTGCGGGACTCGGATCGAATTGGCTGACGGTGCTTATGCTTAGTGTCACCCATGGAGGCTGCATACCAAATTTGGTTAAGATCGGGAAGTCTTCGGACTGATAAACAAACAAACAAACGCACAGAATGCATCAGACTATATGGCCCTTTCTACGTATTACTACAGACGGGCCAAAAAATAAGTACTCGTAATATATTGTTGATATATTAAATCATAGTTATCATATTTTTCCAGTTAAAAATAAAATAGAAAATAATAAAAAATCACGCCTTGGAATTGCCAACTCGACCCATATTTTCGCTCACTCTGGTATGCGTATTCTCGTTGATGTCATATCTGCATTAAAAGACGCGAATCTCCGATATTATGCCGTGGCCGCGAGAAGGCGTGAGGTTTGCGCTTTGCGAAACCTACAAATGTACCAGATGTTACGCTGCCTTCGCAAATTCAGAGACGTCTCGAAAAGGCGCACGCGGCTATTTTCGGCGTACTGACTCCTTCGGATTTGACTACGACGCCTCTTTCATCAACCATACGAAGAAAGCACCGCACAATTTCACGGTTATTAATTCGAACGCCCATGAAATCAAAACTTACGTCACTTCGAGCATTTAATGCATTACCTAATCCAATGATATGTGATATACGTATTTGAATCTCACTGCCAGGCAGGTGGCATTATAATTGCTGCACTTAATTATTTTTAATTATACCTTTCCCACGCAGTAATCTAGCAAACATAAGCCTATCATTCACACATCCCTCCAAATACGTACCCAATTTTACGCATCCCGCTTCAGTGACCAAACGCATTTGACACCGTTAATATTTTTGACTTTAAAGGTTTTTACCATTACTGAGTCTTTTTTTTTCTTTTATCTGGGTACGCAACTAAAATATTCATTTATTCAAACAAACATAAGTAACATAACTACAGCGTGTATGCTTAAAAGCAATGTCTATACGCTACGTACTTACACTAATACTATATTAATGTAAATATTTACAAAAAAAATCGTTAAAGAAGAAATTTTACAATGTTTTAAAAACTAGCAATCATTGTCATATTACAATATGTTTAACTGGAGAGGCATTTCCTTCTTCAATTTCCACAGAGAAGTGTTAAATATGTTAATTTCGGAAGAAAGAAAGTTCATTATTTTGATTATCTTACCGATCGTTCTAATTATAATATTTGTATGGTGTGTTAGCTCTCTGAACGGCAAGTGATTTCGTATCGCTGTACCTATAGTTACCCGTCGCGTATAATGGCAAAATTTCAAGTATTTGTGATAAGTACACATTCCCTTTGACGATGTTATAGATGTAGATCTATAAATCATCAAAGGGATCGTTCAAGTATATTGTAGCCCATCATGCCTAAATGAAGCTAGATCGATAGAGCGCAGGATAGAAACCGAATTGTCGAAAGCAAATATATCTCAGGTGTATGTCACAGTATTTCCACATCATATGACAGAGTTCTATCCCAAAATACTTTGGATAAGTGTATATACAATAAAATAATTAATTAATATTATTGAATTTTTTGCATGTATGTATGAATTAATACATTATTATATATTGATAATACATACATAGCTATGAAATATACGGTTACGTGAATACATCAATATCCATTTTATATGAGTACACAATAAATTTAACAATGAAAGAATTAACTAAGCACGAAAGTAAGGTGGAGGTTAACAAAACATACAATATAAAGGAAATTAAAATTACAGTATATTAACCCGTTAATGCTCAAGTTTCTTTTTGACAAACCAGCATTTTTTTTGTATTATTATAGGCCAAAACATCCATAAGAAATATGTTTTATAAAAATTGTTGATGACGAATGCAGGATTTTGGAAATTTTGACCGCCCCATTTTTGGGGCGCTAAGCACGGCCCGCCACGCGAAATATGCTTTCCGAGATTGTTCTGTTCTGGTTATACTAGAGGGTTAGGTAAATGATTTTACTCATTTGCAGAATTTTATTCAACATTTATGTATTTACTCTTTACTTGACAACATAAAACATATTACAAAGAACATAAAAAATGACATTTTATAAATGAAAAGTTTCGAAACAGTTCGAATGGCAACCGACATTACATTTTCGACATTTTTTTGTAGTATTTTTATGGCATTGGCCACAACGTATCTAAGTATCGCTGGAAATAATAATGTGAACAACCCCATCCAGACGAACCTCATCTGGAATCCTCCTTTTTCGTGAAGTTGGCTTCAGTGGGCGGCCTATAGAGCGAGCCGATGCATACTTTCTCAGATACGTTGTGACCACTGTCCTGATGAAAGATAAAAAATCAAGATGATCCTTCTCTTGCCCAGACGGTGAAAGTCTGTACAACTGAAAAACGTTGTTCATCAATGCATTCAAAGGCCACATCAAAAGTTGCCAATACCATTTTTTTTAGTGATGCTGATACGATAGCAGCCTATATTTTGATCTAGGCGATCAACCCCGCCCATGTATTTATTTTACATCTGGACACAGACAGGTTGTCGAATAGACACCTTCTTATTTTCGCTACTTGACCAACGCTGAGCAGATTCCATGGGTGTAACCCCTTCACAAGTTGATGCCACGGTAAATACGCTGTTATCATTGTAGCGAATCAGAGTCACGCCTGATTTTTCATTTGTAAGTTGATGGTAGCTCTCAACGGTGCATTTTCTACTCGATTGGCTCGTATTGTACTAGTCCCTTGATGGCCAGATTCCTTCAAAGCTGTAAGCAATCTATAAGACGTAAAAAAAATATCCACGTAAAAGTGCACTGTAAAACCTGCAGGCAATTCGGCAACCAAGGTCGTAACAACAGATCCTCCAATATCTAGATCAGGATTAATATTTCCTGTGTTAGCCCCTTGATAAGGTATGCTTTGCATAAGATATCCCAGGGGTGTAGCCATACACCGACATTTGAATTCGAAACGTATCGGCTTGCCATGAATGTGCTGTTTTGTACTATGATGTCCATAATACGGGATCATCGATTCGTAGATGCTAACTTCACT
>JAOPUG010000215.1:9382662-9396885 GCA_027564375.1 Micropterix facetella | reverse complement strand
ATATAGCGAAAATCCAAATGTTTTATCATGGGAACGGTATAATCACTACGACACAGGACTTACGGACAGCGACATTAAATATTTCTCGCGTCCAAAAGGCACAATGAGCTGACTACATACACACAGGATATAGACCTAACTTACCCTCCATTTAAGGGAATGTTGGCATGATTACTTCATAATAAACCCAGAGAGCAATGTGAGGAGTTGATGAACATCATAATAATCGTATCACAAACAAAGCCTAAAGATTACAATGTTTACCAGGCCTACACTAGAATATTTAGTAATTTCTTTCTCATTTAACATGTTGATTTTTAACGATTAATTTTACGCTGTTCTAGTTCAGGCAGCCCAAGCGACGACGCATGGCTGCATTCTCTGTTCCGATGCTAAAACAACGATTTAACCTTGTCCTCGTCATTTCCTGTGCTGCTTTCTGCATGAGTACCTCCTCAGCCACTTTTTATTCCATTTCGATTCAAGTAGACACCTGCTTTGTACCGCGTTATGCCAATGTGTGCCAGTAAAGTGGAATGTAAATTCTTGTTTATATTCTGCTGGCCTATTTTTATAAGCCTATAACAATATTTCTATGCTGATTAGATATGACTATCATGTAGGCCTGAGCTTGTTTTATTTTAAACGTTATGTTTGATTATAGGTACCTATCCACTTGGAAGAAAACAAAACTGTAGCCGAGATTTTGGCTCCGACCGTCGTTTATGCGTTATATATCTACAACGTTTTCAATAATATAACATTCCCATCTTGTCACAAAACTACGAATAGTAAACTTTC
Source organism: Micropterix facetella (assembly GCA_027564375.1). Lineage (NCBI taxonomy): Eukaryota > Metazoa > Arthropoda > Insecta > Lepidoptera > Micropterigidae > Micropterix > Micropterix facetella. Next base: position 9,396,084 of record JAOPUG010000215.1, on the reverse strand, counting down.
TATTATTAGGTGTCAATACTAATAAAAGAGAAGAATGTTATAGTTAGTTTCAGCTCCAGAGACGTTACGACTGATACCTTTGTTGATGATACTTCAATTCTTTCGAGTGACTGTTAAAATGCCTCTGACTTTGATCCAAGTCCAACTGGACAAAATCCACCAGTGGGTCACCAAATGGAGAATCAAGACTGGCACATCTAAGTGTAATCATATTACATAAGCGCTACGAAAATGTGACTGACCTGTGAAATTGAGAGATGGCAGATTAACCAACAAAAACTACATACCTCGGAAGGCACCGGGATAGATAATTTGGAAAGAACATATGAAAAACAAGAGAATTCAAATAAATGCCAAGTTCAAAATCATGTATTATCGTATAGGACGTGGCTAATTCCTCTCCTTAGAAAATAAAATTCTGATATATAAGGCGATCCTCTAACCTATATGGACAGGTTTAGTGTTAAGTTTCATGCTACGGGCGAACTCGCCCCCTCTCGAACACGTATCAAGCTCCAGTTCAAAGTCGCTTGCGCGGCTTTTACCTAATGTGAGCGGCAATTCTTAACTCGAATAATCACGGATTCGAGTCGTCCTTTACTCGGCATATTTCACTGGAGATTGGGTAGACAACGGATCGTTTCTAAGGATAGACGTCATTAGGTCTACAACTACCCCCGCTTTCATAGGTCGCATTGCTCTTTCAGGCTCCCCCGGCTATTCGTCAGTTGAGCAAGGCCGGTAAACCGACCGATACAATAACCGTCCAGGGCCACCCGAAGTGTTCCCCCAGATCCGCCACGCAGCGGGTTCACCAGTTTAGCCCCTCTTCGCGGAGCCTGCCGGATAGGTGTTGAGCCATGAGCCATGAGTATTAGCCTCCAATCGCACTAATACTTATTTAGGCATCAAAATGCATGACCACATTGATACAGACAAGTTTCTTTACCGATTTTATAAGAATGAATGTTTCTTCAATTTATTATTTGTGGCTATACTTGATCGCATTTTTCACTTATTATTATCTACTATATTACCTACCTATGTTATAGGTACGTCCTCATACTATAGGTAACTATAATTATAGAGTTTCTATGTCCCTCGCCTCAAAAGGATATTATTATCATTATTAGGTTCTTAGGATATTTAATCGTTCCGTAGGAAAATGGCTTGAACGCACCGTTTTTTAGTTATAAAATATTAGAACTAAAATTTTATTCATCTGACAGCGCCTTCTGTGATCGTGCTATATTCAAGATTGTAGTTCGTGAGCGAGGTTTTCCTTTTTATCGTATGTTGACAAATTAATTTAACGCACTACGTTCTAGGTAGTTGATTAACGACAATCGATAAATAGAGCGAGTTATTCATTCGCGTCCGTATCAAAAAATGTTCAGATTTTTAAATTTTACTGCATAAATAATCGTTTCCTTATAATCGTCAAACACTGTGATAAAACCTGGTTACAAGCATACGCACACCTTGGATGTACGATAGAATAAGAAGCGGAGTTGACAGATAGAGATGGACGACTTCTTTGGAGCGCTCTTAAGTCGATTGTAAACTGGATTTGCCCGTATTGGTTTCAGACATTCTTGATTATCGCTCAGCCCTTCGTAAAAACTTAGCCTTAAACCTGGCCGGAAAATTCCCTACACATTGGTGAAAAGTGCATCACGATCGGTAATTAATAGAGAATATTATTGGGTACATACACCGAAAAGTCTATACCCATAAATCATCTTTTTATATTATATAGAGATACTCGTACCTACATATTTCATTTGATTGGTCGTTTCATCTGACTATCTTTTTACATAGCAGATAATAATATGTTAAACTTATCTACTGATTTTAATGTCTGATTTCAATAAACCACCAATCATGGGGAACTAGCGGTCTTATCGCTTTATCAATATTATATTAGTGCGTGCACACACACACACACACATACACACAGATTGGACAGCCAAACCGTGCTAGTGAGCGGATTACTCTGACTGAGTGATTATTTTAACTTTTTATAAACTCGAAAATTGACATAAAATTATCGGCTCTGATGTTTAAAAAATAATCAGTAGAGTAGCTAGGATTTGATATACTAAATATTTATAAGTGTTTATGGAATTATTTAAAAAAGAATGAAGAACGAGAAGCGTGCTTCAATGCATGGAGATATGTAGGGTACAAGCGCATTCGATTTTTTTTCACGCCTGCTGAAAACGTTAATCGCTGGTAATCGGCCAATTAGTGACAAAGTTTAGTGAGCATCCGTCAGATAGTCAAGGATGGAAGGACTTAATAGAAATTTTACCAAATTCTTGGCAGTATCCAATTGGAAACCATTCACAAGATCCAAAAGGCTTTCGGGGACGACGCCATGAGCATCACACAGTTAAAGGAGTAGTATAACCGCTTTAAAGATGGCTGCACATTAGCGGACAGCAAAGCACGTTTCGGTAGGCAACAACACTATGCAGGATCCCGCATTCTTGGTACTACAGTGGTTTATCGGACTCGCTATCCCTAGACATGGGGTCCGTGTGGGTTTTGGTTAATCTTCGAAGTTGAAATGCCGTATAATGTAACCCATTCGAATCAAGAGAAGACATTATGAGTAATGCGTAACATCATTCTAGAAGATGCGTCTTAAAACTGTTTTTCACTGAGGTGGAACCGCTGTGAGAATTGTGTACATTTCCAAGGGGACTACTTTGTGGGAGATAGAGTAAATTTATTCTGGGTAATTAAAAATATTATTTGTCGACTAAAGGTTGGTTACTTTTTGAACAGGGTGGCATTTGCCACTTTTTCGAAAAGCCTTGCTACATCATCGGCGTAAACTAGTACAGATATTCTGCCCTATGATGTATCGGCACCGTGTTATTCGCTAAACATTAAACATAGCCGACGTTGCTATTCGCTATGACAAAAATGGTATGATGTAATTCAAATGCGTTATCGTTTCGCCGGTATTAAAGACAAAGCGAGAATGAGACGGCGATCTACTCGCTTGTCATAGGTAGAAAGAGATAGAAGTTTGTTTCAACTGTCAAATATCGCGTCGCTCTCGGCTTATATGACAAACACATGAAAATTTATTGGTTTCGAATTGAAGGCATTTGATTAAATCACCGAAATGTCCCCAACCGCGAATATTTCCAGAGAAAATCGATTTTTATCGAATGCCAGCCACGCGATGTCAGTTAATGTGTTCATGCCTACGATCAATGCAATACGCTCTCAAACACTAATGTTTTCCACTAAGGGAAGCGATCGCCTCGACCATTCGGGTAGTTTTATTAAGTAGCGATCCGTCTTCTGAACGCACACTCCCTTCAACACGGCCGATTCTGTGCGTGCTATATTTTGACAGTTGTACATCATACGGTTTCGAGTACATAACCGATAACGAATAACAAATAGCGAATAAATACAACGATGGACAATACATAATAGGGCAGATTGTTTGATCTGTAAATTCGGCACCACTGTTCCGGCTGTAAATGAAAATAGGATATAGAATATATTCATAATTCTGGATCTGAGTGGTGGAAACCATGGTAACACTTCACTCGATCGGATCACTGCTACTTACTATTATTGTTACGTTGTGTAGTGCGTCGCGGTTGCACTATTCCATTCATGAAAGGCATCTGACTTATTAGTATTAATATACCGTTATAATATGTAGCGGTACGTGGCATAGTTTCGTCGCCGTGCCTGGGTCAATCGGTTTTTGTGTAGTACACGCCATCTGGGTTCGTATCGTACACCCGTTGTTTGTGACAAGCTATGTTACGCTATTATTTACCTCAGGCCTTGCTGCTCGTAGCGATAACGTCGAAAAGCGCGAATTAATAGCGGTCAGACTTACCTACCGTTATGAACTAATACTTCGTTAATATGCTCACTATTCGAAATGGCGGTTATATACTTTTTGAGGCATTTTTGAACATGCATTGCACCAATCAATTTCTTGATTTCGACTTAAGGTGACGATGTATGTAAATTTCGACCATACATTTTCTGACTGTTTGATCCGTCGTTGTAAACTAACTAATATTGTTAACTAACTGAAAAAAATCTCATAACTAAGGGTACCTTTCTTCATCAAAAAGGATTGAAAATTTACGTTTTATAGAGTAGCTTTCACACGGAAAAGCAGGACCAAGAAGCTCAAAAAAATAGTAGGGAATTTTAAGAATAGTCATAAAGTACATTGCTATCGCGGAATTTTAAAAAGTTAGGTTTAACTAGATAAAAAAATATATTTCGTTCATATTCACTATTAAATATTACTTATTGCATTTATTTTTTTGTTTTTGATATTTTTACATAAACTAAGTATATACCTTAAACTTGCAGTTCCATTGATTTTTTTTCTCAAAATATTCGTATATTTTAAAAATAATATTTTCTACAGCACGTTTCTATTAATTTTCGCATACAAATGCGCCGATCCGTCTTCGTTTGGTGCATTTGTTTGAGATGGTTTTATTATTTTTTTACATACATCGTCGCCTTAAGAAACATCTTTTACCGCCGATTGTAGTGATCATGATGTAGATGAGGTCGCGCGCGATATAAAGCAAGATTTAGGGGAATAATCCGACGCTGGAAAACAAACGAGCGCATTCTTGCTGTTGTAATTGGCACGGTTCCAACGTGCTGTAAAGTTGAAACTTTCAATTAAACTAAAAATACATTCGTAATAGCGCATTCTAACTTTCCATCATACATTGTATACGGGTGTATATACGGATTTAATTGGCGTGGACGCAGTGAACTGTACTTGCAATAAACTGTTTTGAAAATAGGTCACGAAAATTTAAATTTGTGTACACAGAAATACACGTTCAATTTTAATATTTTGCCTTTTAGGAATACCTTAGATAGATCATATAGACCTAGTAAGATGGTTGCCGCTGTTTATAACCTGTAATTTTTATACGTTTTCTATACGTCTGGAAATGAATTATTAATTTCCTAAAAAGTATACCCAATATTGACTATCGGCGAACCCAATTTATGTACTTGCGACGTTTGGAAGTCGTGCAATTTTAGTTTTGAAACTAAATTTGTTGTGGATTTTGATTGATAATGACCATTTGCGACGTTAAAAAAGAAAGACATCCGAACATTACAAGAACATGAAATCAGGTTTGCGGTAACCTAATTTTTCATTCCCGAATAAATATATTCTATAACTTCAGTATATTACAAACTTATGGGAAACGATAAAACGTGATGAACCATCTTTACGTCGTATATCAAGGTGCCGCTGTTGGCTAAATAAAACAGAATGTTATGCCAAGGGAAACACCAGCGGGCCGCAATACTCCGAAAGCTTATTATTGCTTGCGCGGAGATACCATTCTTACGGCAAGCGAAACATCAGCGGGAGCGAAATACAGAAAGCCTATTATTGCATGCGCGGTGATACCATTCTTCTGAAATAACGCATGACAAATATCTTTTTTGGTTTTTTGAAAAATTATAACGAAAAATAAAAAGCAAAATGTTGCATCATGTGCACATTTTAATCATTTATGTATTACCAATATAGTTTTAAGTTGTTTGCCGCTATAGATTCCAAAAAAATACAAATTACAAAAAGGCGATGACTTCAGCTTTTGTTTATTTTTATTCAGGAAAAATCAAAATAATAAAATTTCGCATCACACTCGTAGTACTAACGATCAAGAAATTTGCTACATGACACATTTTTTTTTAAATGCACGTGGGAGTCACTTAAATTTGATTGCAAAATGTCAATTTTCACTGTTTGAGAGAGATAGTCACCTTAAATCATGATTTCTTTCTCGCTAAAGGATGTTCAAATAAGTCCGGGCGTTGACAATTGTGATGTGGCATTAAAATATATTTTCTCAATACAGGAGGGATCAATTTTGTAATTTAAAAACTGCCACTTGGCGGTGTTAAGCAGCTAGACTTTCCTCATAGTCAGTTGTTTTTACGGCCGCATTGGCATGAAAGCATCCTCTGAATGGATTCAATTATATCGGAATACGATTTAAAACGTTGATTCCATATCGAGGGCCCAAATTCAAGATGAGAGCGCGCCAATGAATTATAACGCAAGATGTATCTTGAAATTTAGATCTGAATCGAACCCAATTCCTAGATCGCGGATGATAAGATGCATTGCTTAGGTTGTGACTATTTATTATCTGGTCGCATTTAACGTCAGCCCTGTTCTACAAAAGCACATCTCCATCCTTTGCTAGGCATCATCGTGCCGTACTTATTTAGACGACGTGGATTTCATTTTATATCAAGTCTGTTCATTATTATGACAATAGAAATTTGACATTCGATAGTTGGTCGCTTCGACAGTCGCGCTACTGCGATGGGTTCCGTCCGAAGAGGGATACCCTCGGAATGCTCGACCGCCTCACCACATGTCTCGCGAGTCGCAAGACAATGGCGGTTGCTGTTCGATATGCGTACTGCGTCTTTTCGACAGACCGCGTGTCGTTGAACTCGTCCTCGTTGCACTTGCACAACGCGTAACTCTTTCGCGGAATACCATATGCACCGACCGGGATTAGTGGACGACCGGGAAGTGATATACTGGCTAAACGCGGACTATATCAGTTTTGTTTATTGAATTAAAAAACATATCGAGGTGTAGAATTTATAGATTAAATAAGTAACATAACTTCTTGATTTTTAATTTAATGTAGTGCCCGTAGAAATTAAAATAATAGTTGGAACAATATGTAAATTTAATCATCTAATTCAATGATTCCCAAAGTGGTATACATATATTGACCGCTATGGGTCGATTTCGACTTACAGGAGGTCCATGTAAGCAAAGATAAAAATTAGTTGTGCAAAAGATATAAATGATGTGGACCACGTGAGCGGACCATATTTAGGCAAGTCATTGCAAACATTTAGCCATTCCGTAAATGTCTTATTATACCTAAAACAAATGGTGTCTACAAATATATTGGAAAGAAATCAACACTCAACTCAAATTGCATCAATAGTTGATTGAGGAGGCCAACGTACATGTCTAACGAAGGAAAGTGCAGGCGAGATATGTGAATACGCAGCGCCGCTTCAACGGGTGTCTGTGCAAGCGAGTAGGATAGATGGATCACATGAATGAGCAAGCAAGGTGGTGATACTTGTGCAGTTATGTGTAGTTTCCTCAAATGCTCCGTACTTCAAGGTCGTGTTCGCTTAGAAATGAACATGAGCCGTTCAAAATTTAAGTATATTCCAATAAAGATATGAATAAAAATTGTATATCATCAATTGTAGGTACACTAGCAAAGGGAGTAGCACTGTGTCAGCTGTGATAAATACATTTGAAGTTAAAAAGTTTTATAATTCAATATAAGGGTCTACGGAAAACAAAAAAATAACGACAAGTGAGGCTAAAAAAACATAGGTACACATTAGTTTACAGTTACAAATTCCATCTAAGTGTACTATATCCACAAGGATAAATAATACATTCTCCTAGAGGATTTAAATGTCGATATAGTAAATGAAAACAATTACGAAACAATATATATATATATAATCATTTATAAAAACTTTGTTTATTGAGGTGAACGGTTAGGATCGGGCTATTAATGTGCCCACCAGAGACGATGCACGTTTGAATCATATATTTGTGAGAAGTAAACTTGAACCGGAAGGAATTGCATGCGACATGGAAATAACCGACCATATATCGACAAGAAATGCACCCCTTGTCAAAAAGACAAACTAAATTAACTTTTGTAAAATAAAATACGATGTCGAATAATTCGACTGGTCTAAAGTAACACAGTCAACAGATATATGTCACAGAAACGTTTGTTCAAACCTCACATAACATTATCGAAAATATTATTCAACTTAAACCACTTACCCATAATAAACGACGGCTTAAACCATAGATAACAGAGGGTATTAAATAATATCAAAATCACGCAAGCAGGTTTATACTTTGAACAGTTAAGGAACGACAAGTCAAGAAATTTAAAGAGAACCATTTATTTTGCAGAAGCCCAAAGCACATTGCTCTACGGTATTATCGTTTGGAGTGGACCTTCCCTCGAAGTTCGATATTCTCTAATAAAAACTCAAAAGGCCATTCCAAGGGTCCCAATTAATAAAACACTATTCAGTTACCCTTCATTCCAATTCAAATATTGTTTTATTCAAAATCAGTTATATTAACTGGTTTTTCTGCCATTTGTTATTGCCCGGATATTTTCGTGTGTGCACATGAAAAAGTTGAAAATTCACGTTATTTTCGAATATAAAGTCGTGTGCTGGTGCTATCCATTACAGCTCCCTGAAATCTGGCACAACAACATTTAACACAAAAGTGTACTGCAACGCAAACTGCAAACAATGATGTAGAATTTCGTGATTAAAAACGGACGAGCTTGGTCAATCGCCCTTCGGCACTGCTTCTGCATGACGGCTACTTCGGCTACACATTTCAAAGCAAACTGACGCAAAGTCGCAGGATTTGCGAATGGAGACTTTTTGTTATCCACCGTACTCGCTAACTTTGGACTTTTTCGACATTTGAGTAACTTTTTAGAGGGGGCAAACTCAACTTCGAAGAAGCAATGAAAAACGCCTTCAAAGCATTTATTGATTCCTGTCCACGAGTTGTACAGCAGATGCATTATCCAACTCCCAGTCAATATTTCGATCAATTTTGTATGAAAAATATATTTTTCATACAAAAATTGTCTTAAATAGCCTTTATAGAACGGTAAATATATATGTAATAACCTAATGCATATATCGAAATCCAATCTAATTAAAATATTAATAATTATAGTCTTTATTCGAAGTAGTACAATTAAATAATACTGTCTACCTGCTTTATGTTTTCCGGTAGACTATTAAAAATAAACCTTGATAACTGCTCCTGTTTCATGACGGTTTCTTAATTGACAAGAGAGCTAAACAGTCTATCTACATAATTGTTCACAGACAATTGTTCAGTCAAGTTAATAACTAATAGATATACTAGTAGAAATAAGTCATTTACTTCTAGCATTAATTTGAATAATAATAAAGATCCCCCCCCCCCCCCTCTTCCAGTGAGAGTGTATAGAGTCAAAGGGGATGCGCCGGCGATCCGCACTGTGCCACGCCGATGACGAGCAGTCTGTTCCCGGACCTCTAATAATTGGGATCGTTCGTGTGTGTGTTCATTTTGGCTCCTAGAGCTTGAACGCAAATGCTCTCGATTGTATCTATTTTGTGACATCTATAGTTATGCCACTACACAAACAAACAAATAAATACGCGAGTGCTTCAATTAGCGCAAGTGCTAATTGCAAAGTAGAGAGCAACGGAGCTGATCTGACGCGGGACAGAGGCCACAGCGACTAACATATGAACATTCAGTGTTCGCGTAAGGTAAGGTTTTTCTCACTCTCTACTTTAACTGGTATTCCTTTGTTTCCTAAGTACCATTATCCTTCAGTTCATCAATAACCTGCATTGAAATGGAAGTTAGACCGGGAAAAATTTCCCTTTTGCATAAACAATCATATTGTATATTATATCAAATAGTGTAAGTATATTCAGCTCCATCCATTGGCAGCCTCACAAAAGTGAATAAAATACCAAGTCATTCTTTTTCGCGTAAGTGATCGTTAGTCGTTAGCAAATTTACTTTCGCCAGATGATGCACGAAGCGTTGACGGGCGGTTGTGCGACATTGCGCGATATTTAATACGGCATGCGTCACTCGAATGGGAAACCTTACTTCCTTGATGATGACGAAGCATAATCAACGGTTAGATTATATTATATGAGAAATAAGTGCATCGGATCTTATAAAATACATACAACGTTGCGTTATACGACACCCTGTGAAGTTCGCGTGATACAGCTACAAACCACTCATAAAATAGAAGTATCCATAATGGAGCCCTGCAGAACTCCAATGCCATGTATGGAGACGAAAGCGGGACACTTCGGTACAGACACAAGTTTAAAAAAACTAAAGCCCCAGAAGGATACTTATGATATAAGGCCGGGTCAATGAAGTCAGCGATGAATGCTGAGCAAAACGACAAAATATCACTTCGTTGAAACAATGTCAAATTAAAAAAATAGCTCATCTCTTGCGATTTTCAGAATGATACAATATTGTGAATTGGCAAAACTCAACATACACAAAGGTCGGGGACAAATGAATATCCAGAATCTGCCTAAAATAGATGAGAACGTCGAAAACTAAAAATTATTGCACGTCCCGAATTACACGTGTATGAGATAAAATGAAAAAGTGAGGCTCGCCTCGCATCAAACAACAAAGAGCGGACGGTCACGAAACGTTACTTCTGTGGGGTGAAGAGGTCGCGAGTGAAAGCGGCTCGAGTGTGTACCCCAAAATATTAATCAAATCACATTGCATCGACGCTAAGGAAGGTGCTAAGGTGATATTACGCAATGTTATCTTGGCTGGACGTAATCTTTTTTTACAATATTTTATATTATTACATGATTAGTGTGGGTTTTTTCAGACCCTTTTAAGTCGACTTCCTCAAATCATATATGTCAACTTTCACTCGTGCGTCATGGTCGTCAATACTACTTCGGACCAGTCATGTCTTCATATAAACATATTTTTTGTGCCACGATTTTAATTTTTATATAATTTTGAGAGCAAGGCTGCTGAAATTATGTCGATACGTCGACGGTGATTATATGGTCCAATTCAACTAGCAACTGGCCGACTGAGTATCATGATTATCTCGAGGAAATAATTGCAACAATTCATAGTTACAAAAATCCTTCGCTTAAATTACTATTTTGTCTATCCCTCCGAGTGTAATAATAAAATTGGTTCACGCCTTATCACGAACTCATGCGTTGCGAATCAAATGCGCGGAGTTTATAAAGAGCAATTATTGTCAATTGTAGTAATAAGTGCATACGAAGTGTCTGCGCGTGGTTCGAAGCGTATATTAAGTAATATTTAATTCTGCAGATAAGGTGAACTGAATCATATTATTAGAATGGCTTCGAAGTTAGGTATAATGAACACTTTGAAAGGCGAGTAGGTACAACTTGTGAATAGCAACATAGAGCTAAATCACTGCTTTATCTAAATTTAGATCTAGAAATAAAATTTGAGGGGATTTCATGAAACAATGACACTAACAATAAATCATAATATATAAATCTCATCAGAACAAAAAAATATTTCAGTATCAATAATGAATGACCGATATCACCCATCAATTAAGCGATTGCATATATGAAATTATGTAGATCATAAACAAACAATAATTATTATTAATTAGGTTAGTAGATTATCAATTCAGCTTATCTAAAATTAAACAAAACAAGTTGATTGAAAGTACAACGCAATGAGCAACGAACAAAACACTGAGGATAAGGACCTTTGCACAAGACCAGTTAGTCCAAATTACCATACCTCAATGTGGCATACAACTCATAATAACATGCAAGGCACAGGAACCCCTACATCGCCGACCACTTTAAAATTACATGGCGCTATCTGCTCGACAATGCGGGTAATAGTACAAAATAATGAATGGTTCACTTAACGAATACAATGACACAGTAGCCAAATCAACAGAAGATGCACTGAATTAGAATTTACCGTTGAAGTTGACGAGACATCTTCGGTCAGCGACCTACACGGTGTCATATTATTGTACTTAAATCAAGCGATGATTTCTACGAAATGGTAGATACGACTGCAGCGTTGAAGAATGGCCGCAAGAACTGTGATGTTTTATAAAAGATGCAAGACACATATTCACTATCTATAGTCTTATCGCGCGGCAATATAAAACCAGCAGGTAAGTGACCCCATTATCGATTTCAAATAGTATAAAAATTTATTTCATAAGCGCTCCGAGTTCGTGACACGGGCCATGCATATCGAATAGAAACAGGATAGATTGTAGCAAACGATAAAAAAACGGATGCTCGACACGGCTATTTGATCATGATAAGGATTATTACAATGACCGATTATGTATAGAGAACGACAAACCACGATACTGCAATGGACACAGTCGTAAATTAACGCAGAAAAATTGCGTAATATTTGTAAACGGCTGCTTATCGGACTTGGTGTTGCAAGTAATTTAAATATCTACTGTTTTGGTCTTTGTAACTTACAAATTGTTTGAACAATTAAAAATGCCATCGTCAACGACGAAATAGAAACAGAGATAACTATCGATCTAAATTTTATATTGACATAGCGCCGAGCCTACAAATTCCGAACATCTAATCAAGTAGGAATAATAAAATGTGATACACAAATATGTTAATTAAAAGTTCAAAATTAAATGATACATAATGAATTACGCAAAGCAGATAATAAAGCCAGGACAGACAAGCATAAGGAAGACGTTAGAAATGTTTGAGTAGCAAAGGTCAGCAGTGTCCGCGAAGGGACAATGCACTCCGAACTCCAATTATGATCGCGAGCCTGCAATAACAGACGGGTCTTAACGAGATCCGGCGCCGAGCGATTGCGACCCTTGCGCAAGTGGACGTAATGGCTCAATTGCATAAAAACTCCGAATTATGGGTCAAGTCAATAATTTATTCCACATGCTTGGTAGCTGAGTGCTCCAAGATAATAGGCGTTGTGCCGATGCCGCAATACACGCACTGGGCTAATTAAAATCGCGGCTGCTAAACGAGCATCGAATAGTTCACATTATAGAGACTGATCGAGGAAATTTTAAAGCAGAATGACTAAGCATTTACATGTTGCGTGGGACCGAGCGTTAATAAGGAACGACGCCATAATTCGACAATATATATTTTTTAAATATTACTTCGGCCCACCCCCGAAGGGGGCCAAGTGTTACAATTCTTGCGAGGCTATACGATAACTCGAGTAAAATAAGTCAGATTTAATAAAATCATTCGCCAATCGATAGTTATGGCCAATGCGCAGGGACTAGTTGATTTCGGGGTCTGTACGACCCACAGTTTTTTTTTATTTCAAATGAGTTAAGTATGCGGCTGTCGCCTCTATGCCAAAATAGCAAAACGTATGTATTAGGGAACTATGCGTCTATAGGTATCTCTTTGATTGTATTTTGTACCTATTTTTAACACTATTAAAATTTCGCCATAAGTGGTTAGAATTTCAGCCGATAGATTGCGATCGAAAATTCTTTAATATTTCTGTTTTAGAATCTGACGCCTAAAATATATTTTCCTAATACTGCGGAAGAGTAGTTTAAATGAAAGGAAAATCGAACACCGACTGACAGACAGACAACAAACACATCGCCCGCACCTGTTTCTGTTTAAGAATCTGAGGCCCTATAAAATATATTCTCGTAATACGATAAAATGGAAAAAATATGAAATGCAAATAATTTTGTGTCCATGAAACCGACGTTTCCATCCGCCAGCCGA
>JAOPUG010000215.1:9344062-9355809 GCA_027564375.1 Micropterix facetella | reverse complement strand
AAATAATGTATCTCTCTCTGAATATGTGATTGTTACTATGCACAATAATTCGAGTATACTATGTCCGCTTTAAAATTTTCTTTCACCATTCAGTAGCTATGACCAATGCGCCGAGTTCAGTTGGTTTTGGGGTGGGTACGACCGAATATCTTTTTGAAAAATTTTATTATTTAATTTAATGACGACCTAAAGTACCCTCTATCGACCGATAAAGGACCCACCTGGCTTCGGTGCGTTGGAATACACCCCGTCACGAATGCGACTCGGCCGCTAGATTGCGTCAAAGGTCAGAATTTTGAGTAATTTATCTAATTGTTTATACATTAGAAGAATATAATGACATGGGCCGAATTTTGATAAACCTTTGGGTTTTCCCCCTGTCAGGTTTCTTATTTTGGTTTTAAGTGGACTCTAGGATATGCGAATCGCCGAGAAAAGTCTTTTTGGACTTTTTAATTTCAGGTCCTAGAGTCCATCTACACCACACAATAATTTGTACCTGTCTATCTGGATGTGGAAAATCGAGAAAAGTCTTTTCTGACGATTTAATGTTATATTGTTGGCACGATTGTTAAACTTCGGCTCCGCGCAGGGCGGGCTGAAGTAATAATTTAACATCAAGGATCCCTTCCAGGATATAAATTCCCAATCAATCACATTAAAAAAGTTTAAAATATATAATTTTAATGGAAAATATTTAAGTAAGTTGAAATATAGTATGTAACCTTACATTTTAAGTTTTTTGGCACAAATCAAGGAATAGATCTCTACCCTGTGCATTTTTTCTACATGACGCTGTGTCATGGTCTTTGACCTTCATCGCCTACGTATAATGATTATTAATATAGCTGCTTTCCTCTACCCATATTTCCTAATTATAATGACCTGATTAATATGAGAATGTTGTTAGTACGCAGATTGAATATCGGGAGATTGAGACCTTCGTCAGTCCGGCCATTTCCTTATCCTTGCCACGTCATATAGGGCGTTAATTTGATTTATGGTCCGGTATTATTATTAGATTGCGCTTTATAATTCTGTCGACCTCAATATCAACTATATTATAGATATTTAAACGTCCTTATATAAAATAATTTTCGCTTAGGTTGCATACTGCTTACCTCTATGCAGATGGGATTGTTACAGACTTCAAATAACGGAAATCAGAATCAAAATCAGAATCAGAAAGGTCTTTATTGTCTCTCATTTCTTAGTTATAACAATTATTAAGCTATTATAAGGCACTAAATTGTCTTGATTTGTCCTTAGTGGATCTAACAAGTCATAATATGTTTTCCTAATGTAAGCGTTAACATCATTTAGGGTTAGTAGCTAGTAAATCTACTGGGGATTACCAGGTGACAATCTCTTACTGATTGGTTTTGCCCGTTCTTTTTTATTTACATAGGGGATGTCCCCTAGTCTGGTGTTAGGTAGTAATACATTATGTTGATTTTGTTTGACGTATGGGGTTCCCGGGTCCGTAAGGCCCTCAACATCCTCACCGCGTACCTTGTCTAACATATCGCGGTGTAGATGCTGAACGCGCACTTGCCAGGGATCCTCGTCGAGTATATCCATAAGGATATGTGTCGGGAGATCCCGGGGAAAGCCAGCCGCCGTTTTGAGTGCCATACGGTATTGGCGTTCTATCTTTACATAGTTGCTTGGGCTAACTCTAGGTGCGAGCTGCACTATCCCATAGTCTAAGATCGGTAGCAGGCAGGCTTTTATAACCAGAAGTTTGACCTCAAGGTCTGTTTTGGCATACCATCCTATTATGGGGGAGAGCATACCGCGTACTTGTTTTGCTTTTTTCACTACTTGGTTTACGTGATCTTTCATACAGAGTGTTTTGTCCATGAGTACACCAAGGTAGCGCAAACACTTTTTGTAAGGTAATAATTGACCGCACTTCAGTTTCACTGTGGGCTTATATCGTCTTTTCTTTGTGAACATTATGCACTCGGTTTTTTCAATGTTGCAGCGTAGGCCCCATCGTTGGTAGTATTCTATGACATCATCGGCAGCCCAACCAGCACGCATTGTTGCAAAGTCTGGTTTACTCGATGTGTTAATTATGCAAAGATCGTCTGCATATTGGGACAGTTTGGTGCCAGCTGTGTTATTGGGTATGTCGTGGACATACAAATTGAAGATTAGGGGTCCCAGAATGGAGCCTTGTGGGACTCCATGTGGCACTGGTTTTATGGTTCCTCGAGTTGTGCGGAAGCGTCCTCTAGTATGTCTGTTCGAGAGATAATTCTCTACCAGCTTTGTGTAGTTGCAGGCGACATCCGCGGTCTGCATCTTTTTTGTGAGGCCTCGGTGATTGATGGAGTCAAAAGCTTTGCTAAGATCAGTACTAACCATGGCAGCACTCTCGTTGTTTTCTAACGCTTCAGTGATGATTTTAGCTGTGCGTAGTATTTGTGTGCCAGTGCCGCGTTTGTGTGTGAAGCCGTGCTGATGTGTTGGAATCATGTTGCGGACTTGTGGCAATAGTCTCCAATATATTATTCTTTCGCAGATTTTCCCCATAATATTTAGTAAGGTGATAGGTCTATAAGATGAAGGGTCTTTGTAGTTTTTGCCGGCCTTGTGCAAGAAAATGCACTCGCCGATTTTCCATCTATCGGGGTAGTATCCGGTGGTCAATGTGTAATTGACTATCTTGCGGATGTGGTTCCATAGTGCTGGGCCAGCTAGTTTAATTGCACCGATACGAATATTGTCGGGTCCCGGAGCTTTGTGGTTTTTGAAAGAGTATATGGCGTCTTTGATTTCGTTAAAAGAAGCTTTCACTAACGGTTGGTATGGTGTGGTAGTTTCTGTACATTGGTCATCCTGATTTATTTCTGCTTCAGTGACGATGGCTTTGTCTACTAATTTATCAATAGTGTCTTCCTCGCTGTTGCAGTTCGGTAATGCGTTTTTTTATTCCAAAGTAATTTATAATGGCGTTTTGTATGATGAAGTAGCCCTTTAGCGTACGTTTAAGCGCAGTATACGAATTTCTTGTCTGAATTGTTACCACCGAGACATGAAAAAAATAATGCGTCTCCGTCGAGAGCCATTTGAGCATTATAATTGTCATTCCGGGTGCAATTGCATCACCGCAAAAGGCCGCTTCCGACGCTTTCAACAAGTGGTGCATTTTTTCAACGCGTCTGATGCAGCGCAACCCGCTCGCAAAGGCTGTCGGGGCGAACCCCACGGCATGCGAGCCTTAATAATGGCTTGAGCGGGACGAGAAAACAAAGCGTACACCTACCTAGAGAATTTCCAAGGCGAAAAAGTGTGAATACAAATTGTAACTATGGTTAGACATTGAAGGGGAAAGGAAAGGTGTATGCCGGGGGGGGGGGGGGGGTCTGAGAAAAGAAAATGGAGACCAAGGTGAAAATCTAAAAAAATGCTTTAACTAGAAACGGTGCGCGACATCCAAATTCTGACATTTGTTTCCAATTCTATTTTTCTCTGGTTAACTAAAAGTGATAAAAAAAACAGTGTTACTGTGATTAGGACGGGCGAAGAGAAGGCAGAGGACTCACACCCCATCACCTTTACACCAGGTTTTTATTAACTCGCTTTCTTGTTTATGTATTTGTCTGTTCGGTACAAATTGTGCAATCGATTTTAAACTAACTTCCCGATATCCGATCATGCTGATGATATTTTGCACACACCTTTGGTTCTGAAGACTACAATACAGTAAATTCAATATTACAGTAGATCCAATATGGCGGTCACCACAAAATGGCGGATTAACTTTCTCTTTACAATTCCCTCGACATGGGATCAGAAGATATTGTATAACAAGTAGAATACAATAAGCCATGTGACGTCATGCTAAATCGAATATGGCGGCACGTTTTAGAAACGTGGTATATTGAATACAAAATTAGGTCGACATGTTATTAGGTTTAGTTCGCGAGATACACAAGGCGTCCGGCTTTAGGAGCCGTGTGGACTTAGAAACTTTCGCCTACTCCAAAAAATGAAATCTGATTAATTTTGACCAGTTTTGCTTGAAACAGCATAATATGTAGGTACTTTAGGAGTGGCCCATGAATTGAAAAAATATTGCCTCCCATGTTAGGTATATTTGAACACCCCTTCTTGTGCCACTGTGCGCCACTGACGCTGCTGCGTCACTGTGACAAAAAAAACACGCCCCTCCGCCTTCCCGACCACTGTTACATATTTCGAACATCGACTGCAAAGTCAATACGTTTCGCGTGCGATACGATATCCCGACTGGATTCCTTTCAGATCCTTGCGGCATTGCGTCATTGCGACATTACACAGTTACGTCACGTCGCATGACCTGCAGTCTTGCGACGTGATCTCCAGACCCATCGCGTGTATCTGCGAAATGTACATATTTCCCTCCGCTTGGCAAAACGCAAGCTTCCCCGGGCTTGATCGTTTGAACGGTGTGGGGCACCCGTGAACGATGGCGCGTTCTATTATTGGAAAACGATCAAGGGAGCATTTTCCGAGAAACCACAATGGCCTGCAGCGGTATTACTGACGCATGCGACGAAAACAAATCACGAAGCTGACGGTCATTCAGCATTCCGTTCACAGCCATCGCGGTGCCATTTATACATATAATAACCGAACAACCGTTTCGTATGCAAAGGAAAGTCTGGGTTCCTTTTCAGGATTGCGAAACCTGCGTTATCGATGAATAGGAATTATAAAGTGTTATTACAGACATGTATGTCATTTTTCAAGAATAAAGAAAATGGCAATCTTGCTCTGGATTAATCCAGGTTTACAAGGCATGCCATGAACTACTCTGCAACTGTGTACATAAAAATATAAAAAAGCTCTTTATTTTCAAAAAAGGCGAACTTATTTCCTTGCGGCAATATCTAACAGCTAATCTGTTACTTAAGTGTGTATTAATAGAAAGTAATTAATAAAATTAGCTTACTTTGCAAAAAAAAAAAAATAGAGCCGCAGAGGGAGGGTATGAGACCAGGGAAAGAAAGAGATAAGAGAAGGAGGGAGAGGAGGGGATTGGTTGTGTTACAATTTTTGGTGAACGTGCTCCTTGAGCCTGGCCTTGAACGCGGTGATACTGGGGGCTGTTCTGACATTATACGGTAAAGCATTCTAGAGTCATGCAGCTTCCACGGAGGAGTGGGAGAAAAAGTCGCTTCTGTGACCAGGGATGGATAACAGGTTATTGCTCTCTGATCTGAGGAGACGGCCGTGCGCCGATAGTGCGGTGAATATTTCGGCGAGATAAAGCGGCACGCCATTCGCGAGGATTGTATATGAGTTCTAACCTGTCTCGACCCCCTGGTGGTAAGCCACTGCAGTCTACATCGATATTCGGTGATATAATCATATTTTCTGATGCCATAAATGAAACCGATACAGACGTTCTGTAACCTTTCCATCTTGGTGGCCAGCTCTTCAGTCATATCGAGGAAGGCGGTGTCGCCATAGTGAAGGAGTGGAAGAAGCAAAGATCTACAGGTTGTCTCTTTACTTTTCTCCGGGAGAAAATTTTGAAGCCTCTTCAGTGAATAAAATCTGCTGAAGATCCTACATATATATCTGAAATATCGTTTTCGTAACTCTAACAATATGAAAAATACGCGAGTTACATACATATTAGTAATAGTAATAATAGCTTACAAAGATTAGTTTGCTTCAAGTTTTTAGCAATTTTTTAAGATGCTGCAAATCTGTAAAACTCAAAAATCGCTGCAAATTTCGATTTTCCCAGTTACATCACTTTCCATCCAGTGATACAAACTGATCACTTGAGTCATCCGGCAAGCGCCTTCAGGTGACTACCTCTCTCGAACAGTGAAAAACTAACATTTTGCAATCAAGTGCCTCCCGCGTGCATTTAAATAAAAATAACAATATGTGTCTTATAGCAAATTTTTCCATCTTTAGTAGTACTATGATGCAAAATTTAAATATTTAGATTTTTTTCTGAAAAAAAATAAATAAAAGCTGAAGTCATCACCTTTTTGTAATTTTAATTTTTCTTGGAATCTATAGGTGGCAAACAATTTGAAACTATATTGGCAATACGTATTAAGTAAATGATTCAAATGTGATGCAATATTTTGCATTCTTTTATTTTTTCATTATAATCTTTCCATATAACAAAAAAGTAATTTTTGTCTTGCGCTATTTCAGAAGAATAGTATATCCGCGAAAGCAATCAGTGTATTCGCTCCCGCCGGTGTTTCCCTTGCCGTAAGGATGGTATCTCCGCGCAAGCAATAATAGGCTTTGTGCCCGCTGGTGTTTCGCTTGCCAAACATTCCGCTAGATTTATCTAACAGCGGCGTCCTAAAAACGTAAGTTTTATAGTTTTCTGTTCGTTTCAACTTCAAGCAATTAACGCATGCAAGTATTATTACAACTTTGAGAAAAGAAAGTCATATAAAAGTGATTCATAATACGTTAATAACAGGTGTGGGATATATAAATATCCCATCAAGTGCTGATTCTCTCGGTGGGTTTTTATTACTTCTTGTAGATATAAAGCCGAACGCAATCTAAACTAAACCAAGTAAAACCTAATAGCCAACAACATTTCATAGATCAAATAAAAGAAGCCAGAATTCTTTAACTCTATGAATTATTATTAAATAAACACCAAATACATCTAACAAATTTTACTAAACCTAACAGGACAGATATTCAGTTGTGTAAGAAAGGATATTGATCCTAATTACAGAACCATCTTTCAGACATTATAAATTCATTTACGTATCACTGGAACCGACGAATTGATAAGGGTCTTCTGTTTTAGTCACAATGTAATAGACGAATTTCACAGATTTCAGATATTATGTGTTTGTAATAACAGCAACGTCGCCGTTACTTTTAGTTTACGACTTTCGAAATAGACGACTGTAAAAACGGGTGTGTTTACTTAGCATGCATACATATCCTCGAGAGATGGATTTGCGCAGTTCCATCGAACACGATGATGACGCAGATAATACTATTCGACGCATGATCTATTTCGGATTCGAGAGCAGAGCACGAATAAACCATTATTCTCCCAGCTTTGGGGCGCGCAGATGAAAATTAAATAGTTTCCGCATGCCAGAATTCCGCCCGGGATAAACTAGTACCGCGGGTGTTGGAAAAACAAGAGTGCAGTATTTAGGATAGGTATCGTGGTATATTACAAATTGTTCGTTCAGTTTCTTTAGGACAGATGAGAAAAAAGTAGATAATTGCAGAACAATTGATTAGGTGTAAGAAAAATAAATAAATAGTATGAAAAGCATTATTTAAATGAAGTATCTATCTATTCAGTATTTAGTTACCTACTTTACAAATGTTAACTTACTACTCAACAATTATTCGAAACACAATATGATTAGATCCTCAATTTTGTTAATTTGTAAACAAAGAAGAAAACAGAAGATTTATCTTATATATAAAAATAGCAAACTATACGTATTACTTAATACAAAACAATAATATAAATAATTTCTTACAAAGAATGAAAAAAAAAACAAAAAAATAATATAAGAATATAACACTAAACGATCAATTCCACTTTCAAGGTTTAGTGCACAATGGTCTTAACTCAATGTTTCTTTTGATATACAAGTAGGCCAAAAATGTATTTTTAGTATGCGACGACTGCATAAAACTAATAGTAATATCATTATAACAGCATAATACTAATAGTAATATCATTATAACAGCATAAAACTAATAGTAATATCATTATAACAGCATAATACTAATAGTAAAATTATTATAAGGTATGCATATCAGGACTGACATCAAGTGAGATTTTGTATGGTGTGTGTGTATTGTAGGTGTAGGTATAATAAGTGTAAATAAGTGAGTCTGCGTGAGCTGCATGAAATAATTCAATTTTAATTTAAAAGGTTTTTTAGTAATAGGAATACAAAGTTGTATCCTTCCCATCGAAATGTAATACTGCGAGTAGTACCCCCTCGACACAAGGTTAAGCCTAGCGAGGGGGTGAATCCAGGACATAATCTAGAAGTCCAAAAGCCAGTTCGATGTGTGCATTAGACTAAGAAAATAATGTAGATAGGATTTCAATAATTTATTAGGTTAAAAAAGTAATAGGTTTTAGGTTAAGATAAGAACTGTTTTGGTTTTAGTGTGTCCTTCGTCTACGGTAAGATATTACCGGTATTACGTAAGATATTACGGTACATAATGTTATAGCCTTTCAGCATACACTTCCAGATCCCAGTAAACTCGCTCGCTGGAGCTATTCTGAGGATAGTCCCCTTTGTAGCGATACCCCTGGCACAGCTAGACATATTTTGGATAGCTGCAAGGTGGCTTTATATCAAGGACGGTATACTTACCGCCATGACAAAGTCCTTGCTGTTATTTGCGAGGTAATTAGCCTCTTAGTAGCTCGTGCCAACAAGGGTCTTACAGTACCCTCCAAGACACCAATACAGTTTGTGCGAGATGGCTCTAAATGCAAAAAACATTACACCACAAAACCTTTTTCATTAATAGAGAAGGCTTCAGATAGGATTCTGGAAAATGATTCGGTCTCCTAACAGTATCATTTCCCGGAAAGTCTCGGACGCACAGCCCTCCGTCCAGATATAACTCTTTGCTCCCTATCTCGGAAGATGGCCCTTATCGTTGAATTAACTATTCCATGGGAATCAAATATCCCAAAAGACCACGAGTACAAATTAAATAAATATCATTATCACGCAAATGCCGTCACTCGGAATGGCTTCACTGTTCACCTTCACGCGGTGGAAGAAGGCGCTCGTGGCCTCCCAGCCAAATCTCAATTTCACCTATTTAAAGATGTGGGTCTCTCCAGGAAAATAATTAACTCAATCCTAGAAAAAATATCAAAAACAGCGATTTCCGCATCTCAAATACTATGGCTTCGAAGGGGGAGTGAATGGGTGAACGCTCACATGTGACAAGACAGCTGTCTTAAACCTACTACAGGCGGTCGTTAGTCCGGAGTCCACCGCTTATCCCCCAAAAGTGTAACAATAGTATTATGATGGGCCCGACTCTGGTTGATGAATTTCATGGCAGCACCGTTTGTACTTACTTACTAGGTTAAGATAATTTTATGTATAGTTAGGCAACGATTTTGGCGATGTATGTCCTCTCTTGTTCTTCTTCATTAGTTAAATGGTGCCTAATATCCCCTCGACGTAGGCTGTATGCCTAGTGAGGGGGTAAATCCAAGACCTAATTCTATTTTTTATGTAGGTACCTAATTCTAATATACGTACCTAATTATAATTTAGCGATAAAATATGTTTTAATTAGTGATGCAAATAGGTTAAGAAACCATGTATAATCTTAGAATAATAAGTCTTAAAATAAAAAAAAACAAAAAAATGACCTTTCCGTGGCTTTTTTGTAATAATAAATTATAACATATTAACCACGTCAATCCTGAGATACAGTAAATATTGCTCATGTTATAAAACGTTAACGAATTTATAAACAAAATTGTTACTGTTCTTTATTGTGCATTTCACAATGGGCGGGTTTATTATCATACGACAATCTCTTACAGCCAACCCTACTATGAAGTGTTGATGTGTCCTGTTATTGCATTCGATCAACAGAATCGAATTGCAATTCCGTAAATTTTATTCCAACGGAAAATGGTGACGAAAATCGCAGATTTTTTTTACAGGATGATAATGTAGAAAATATAGAAAAGATCATACTGCACAATGTTGTGACTGATAAATGGAATATCAGCACCCTTTAAAGTAAAACAAAATTGGACAAAAATCACGAAAATATTGCATGGTGTGTTTTTGAGAAGTGATGATTCTTCTATTTGTTCTGAACATTAAATTGTCCCGATTTTTGTAAAAACAACGTAATATATAGTTACGCTGATCCCTGACTCACTGGCAGATATAAAAAGGAATAACTCACTTAAACATAGTGCTGTCGATGATGTACAGACTGAAAGCGTCAGCACCAACGAAAGCAAACAGAATGAGATTAAGGAAAGAAATGCTAGAAGGGACACGAAACCTACCTAGAAAACATAGAAGAGATTTACTGAAAAAAAAACACTAACAAAAAAAATAGGAGTACACCGTTTGTGCTACTGTGGCTAAGTAATAAGAAGGGAGTCCCGCATCTATATCGACAGCGATCAGATACTCTCAGAAAAAAGGAAAGTTGGAAAACTAATTTACATATGGAATAAATCACTGAAACAAGATATTGAATATTACAATATAAAAATGGAGGAATTGAAATAAATTGCTAAAGATATGATGAAAACAAAAGACGAGAAAGTTACCGAAAATTACGAATTGGAAGAAAGTCGACCAGAAGACGACGACGCTGCATAACATTACCACTAAATCTGCTTTCCTCTTCCTAATCCCTGTGACATTCACAACTCCAGTACTGGTTCCAGGTTGTTAATTATAAATTAAGAATATTTGGTCGTGGACTTTGGGTAGATATGATCGTATAAAATAAATAAACGTAATTTTATGTCGTGTATATATTATATTATTAATACGTAGGTATTGTGTAAGTTTGTTTAAATATTTTTCCAATGATCCCTTTTACCAACTCAACAGCATTTCAACATCGTCCATCGTACATAAGCGACTATAAAACAAAGAAGCGAAAGAAAATTAAAATACTAGGTTGATAAATTACTTGAGACCTCATCCTAACCCTAGCTGGAGGCTTGCGAATATGGGTAAGGAAATATTGAGGAAGAAAATAAATAGTAGCAAGTGTAAGGCTATGAACTAGCTGGGTGGTCGTGCGCCTCCAAAAATGGTCGTAAACAAGTCATATAAGACATCCAAAAAACGACAGGGAGCAAGTGACCGGGGAAAACTCTTCTGTGTCGGGTCGAAACAGCAAGTGCTTATCACAAACGTCCTACCTAATGACCCAGAAGTCATTTTAGAGTAAACCCGCGGTCTGGGCAACGTTCTCGCCGCCCGCCCGCGCCAGCTAAGTTTGTTTAACCCTGACCGTTTGTTGGTGTTGGACGGATCTCGCGTGGCTGGCTTCTTCCAGACTCTGTAGCGCGCGGGCGGTCGGATGTACGCTTTTCTCATCACTATTTATAGTATACGTCGGCCGTGTTGCGTTGCGTTCCGCTTCCAGGACTAAGCCGAAACGTACCTCATAACGGGAAGATTTGATGGAATACATTCGCACGTTCACCTCGCCCCGCCCGCGCTTAGAAAACATAATAATATATGCAACGCATTCGATGCGAGCAAAACTGACTCAGCACTAATTAACGTTTTGAAACTGTGGATTAAAATAACAAACGTAATAACATTAGCAATTAAACATCGCTTATCAAGACAACCATTCGGAAGTGCGAGAAACGCAACAATGCAAATAAAATAAGTAGTTGAGAAAACTAGAGGAACGAACAAGACCACTTATAATGATTTTAATTGACGACATACATGCAAAAACGTCTAACAAAATAGTACCCTAGGATGTAATGAAAAAAAAAATAAATAAAATAATTTAAATAAACTAAAAATGAAGAATTCGAAAATCGAACCCGAAAAACATCATTTGTTATAGCCGATAAAAAATCAGTTAAATCGAAGAGAAGAAAACAAAAAGTTTGAAAATCGAATGCACCTAAATTATTGCACTTACGTAGGTCACTATATAAATGTTCAGTTACTAGAAATTTAAAAATAAACGCACCTATATCCTATGTTTCTAAATAACAAATTTATTTTAATATC
>JAOPUG010000215.1:9135103-9145303 GCA_027564375.1 Micropterix facetella | reverse complement strand
TATATATCTGCAGCAGCACCTGCGGGGCTCGGATCTAATTTGCTGTCACCTAGTATTGCTTAGGGTCACCCAAGGAGACTGCATGCCATTGGTTAAGATCAGACCACTGGGAAGTCTTCGGACATACGGATTAACAAACGCATGGCATAGGTATGGGGCGTGGCGATCAATCATCTATGATCGCGATGGATCGATAGGGCGACAGATCGCCCATATTCCCACTAACAGACGATCCGTCGATAGATTGCAGAATTTAACGACGGATCGCGGCAATAGATCCTAGTTAAATGGGTCCCCGCAATATATGAAAATTCTCAGAAAGCAGAAGAAACAAAAGTTTCTTTACACAAAACAAGGTTTAAGTAAGAAAAAGAGAAGAAACTTTATAAGTACTTTTTAAAATAAGTATCTAAGTATGTAAATGTTATTCATCCTGTCAGCAACACTAGATATTCAAAACGTTCCTTCAGATTTATCAATTACGTAAATGTATTTTTTTGTTTCAATGGACTAGGTTATGTATCGATCCGCTACCTTGATCATGTCTTCGAATGTTTAACCGTTTTTTTAATTGAGTTTCACAGAGAGCTTGATTAATAACTGTGTAAATCGAATGTCGCTCTATTGATTGTCATCATTAGGAATTGCACGCATACAAATGGGGTCGTGCACTCTGCCGAAGCGTAATTCCGAATTATAATTCCTTTCAGATTTTCCACACACAAAAAAATCGAAAATTCAGCGCTCACAAAAGGCAAGAGAAAGAAAAATGTTTGAAAAAATAATTTTTCTATCAAATGGAAAGTATTCTACAAAAAAATGTCATCGTGCATTTACTATTAGAAAAACAAAACAATCGCAAAATTTAAAAAAATATGGATGTTAAGATCTTACACACTAAATTATTGGGTCTTTGAACATATATTTTTTTCTACGATTTTTTTTTTTGCTAAGAATCGCCACAGCGACAGGATGGTAGCTCAGCAATCAATTATGCTAATGGCAGAACTGGTATCAATCGCGAAGAACGAGAAGCAAATACTTTCAGAATTTTCTAACTATACAAGCCATATTTTGGCGATACACCGAGATAAAGAGCTATTTGTAGAGGAGGTTATCTAAGAGTGCGAATAAATATAAGTTACAAATATTTAAATACATTGTATGCCGATATTTGATATTGAAAACGGTCACAGCGTTTACATTACAAATTCTTGTTAATGATGATTCAGTGTCTAGATAATTGGTTTGGTAATGTCACGGAATATTCATTTGTCGAGCGATTACTAATATAACCAGTATGAAAGTATGCGAACGACATTTTATCAAAATGGGGCAATAATGGAGTATTATGAATACCTGTCGCCTGCCTGACAAGTTATTCTTGTATCCCTGCGAGAAAAATCATTTAACATATCGCCAAATATTCTGAGATCCGCCAAACTTGAATGTCTAATTCTGTCCGCCGTGACATTTAACACTTTAATTACGCAACCATTTATTGCTTTGATCCAGAACAGTCTAGCAAATGAACAAACCGGTATCTCAGCGATCCGACATCGTCCAACTTGCTAAATAATTACATAAGGTCGAATTTTACCGACGTTTTAATGGATCCATTTAAAATGGTTCATTAGTGTAAAAGTGGGAAATATTGTAATAGCAAAAAAATGCAAATAAGGGAAGACGAAATAAAATCGGCGGCTTCGATTCACGGAACTGGTGCGGAGATTGTATAGCGCAAATGCGCGCGAACGGTACTTTAATTTTGGGATACTGTTACGACTAGATTTTCCCTAAGCGGCTAGTCGCGGGCGACTGGCTGCGCGCGCACTTCCTTTTAATCGAGTAAGTCATATACCATACCAATTGAGCGGCTGCGACTCGGAAGTCGTTGCGACTGCAAAAGGACACGCGACTCGAGTAGCCGCGCGCGACTCAACATCTGCATATAATTACATCGCAATCTAACTTGCCATCTTCTTCAAAGTAATCAGCAAAAAAGTCTATATTGGATGTGGTCGTCCTCGTTGCGCCTCTACAGTCATTGAAAAGGCAAGACAAGCTTGCAGGGCATCCATGGACCAAATCTTTGGTATCCATGCATTGACGCATAAAATTTTGCAAAATGCAGGTAGCTTTATGCTACTTAAAGGTGTCTATAGACATATCTATGTCTGTGTTTAAAGGTCAGTGCAATATATGCCGTTTGTTGAACATTATGACAAATTTACACTCAATGTATCATCATCGCCTTGCTCTACACAACCTGTACTTAAAAATTTCGTGTCGTGTTCCCTATTACTCATTATAGAACGAATAAAATGCACCTTTTGTAGTGCGTTCTCTTAACAAAGGATGTATCCAAAATCTATGTTTTCGTTTTCTTTTTTGTAAAAAGTAAGGACATGTTATTTATTCGACGTCCATCCTGAAAATGAGATGTTCGTAGAATAGTCGCGGGCGACCAGTCGCGCATGCAGTCGCTATACAAACTAGTCGCTACGGATGCGGTTGCTTGCTCCCGGCTAGCCGCTAAGTGCGAAATAGCTCCACAATGAGTCGTCGTCGGTTACGGTGTTTATAGCAACTCGGACGCTGGAAAATTACTAATAAACAACGTAGGTTTGCCGATGACATCCACTGAAGCCGCTTCCAAATTGAACGGTATTATTTCAGTACAATCTCGGCAGTCACGCATTGCTATTGATTCAGTTGAAGTCGCTATTCTACGGGCGAACTCGCCGCCTCGGAGCGTTATAACGAAAGTTATCGTCTTGTCGCCCCGGAACGAACGCAAGGAAGTGGACAAGACAATCTACGTATCGAGCTCCGCCACATCGCGTGAGAGTCCAACTCCTCACCGCGAGACACTGGGAATTTTCTAGGTCAGTGGGGCATCCTCGCGCCGTCACTCCCAGATGTGGTTAGATTTCTCCGACCTCCCGTCTGGTAGCAGGTTCGAAGTCGCTTGCGCGTTCTTCTACCTTATGTAAGCGGCAATTCCTCACTGGAACACGTCGCAGATACGAGGCGCCCTTTACTCGGCTTGCCAACCGAGATCGGGCGGCCAACGTATCATTTCTAAGGATATATATATATAGCATAAGGTGTCCAACTCCCCCCTCCCCCCGCTTTCTTAGGTCCCATTATGCTTCCAAACTCCCCCGGCTATTCATTGTTGAGCAAAGGCCGGCAGACCGACCAGTGCATCAGACAACCATCCATCCGAAGTTTTCACCGAGTGCGCATGCCGCATTACCGGGATACATTCGTATCAGACTAGTCTGTCATCGCATCATATCCAAGATACAGTTGAGTTTGTAAACTGCTACGGGCGAACCCGGCAACCCCGGAGCGTTTCAACGATTGTGTTCGTTATATCACCCCGAAGTGAAACACGGACTTGAGGACAAGACGAATCTACGTATCAAGCTCTACGCTCAGCCCGTAAGTCAAACCAATAATGTCACGTGTATATCCGTGATACAGAGGGCCCTTCTTCAAGAAGTTCGTTAAGCAAGGGCTGGCATGCCGACCAGCGCTCGGACATCCAGGACCGCCCTTTTCCCCAGATCAACCGCCATGCACAGCGGGTTTACCGGTTTAGTCCCTCTTCGAGGAGGCTACCTGACAGAGTTTGGCCATTAGGACCCGAGCTGCCCGACCCCATTAGGCACTCAATGCTATTGACTCAATCGGTAGTTTCTTTAAAATAGTGTCGCATTTGTCTCGCTCGATGGTGGTTTGACGCTTTAGTACACGTGAACCTGACCTTCCGCCATTTTCCGTATGGATTCTAAGAATGAAATCAGCGAAGTGATTTCAGGAATTAAATGCGAGTGTAATACGACTACAAACTGATTTGTAGCAAAAAAATAATCTCGCGTTTGCACATCTAAGCACTAAAGTGATTGATTGCCACCCCAATACTGGAAACTAAGTTATGAACAGATTTTTTTTCAAAAATGGTTACATGTAAGTAAGTACTAAGTGTATAACGTAGAGCTTAGATAATATATGTATTAGTTAAGCCCATACATATGTAATGTCGTTTTTTTCACACTGGCTATTTTGAACTTGGATAACTTTAGTTTGAGTTTGTTTCCCAAAAATGTATATAAATTTTAATTCAAAGCCATGATCTATTATTTACTCATTATTAATAATGTATATGGATCAAACACCACGAACGAATGCACGTTATTGGTTTGTTCGCTTCCGTTTTGGTAATTTCGACATACGGAACGAGCCCCGTGGACGAAGAGTGGAAGCGGATTCGTCGCAAACGACGGCTGAGCAAGCAGCAGCTTTCAACGTAAGTGACAAAAAACTATACTGACCTTTTTGAGTAAAATCGTCAAAGAGAGTAGCTCGAAAAGTGAGCTAAATTAATGTCAGCTGCAAAATTAGTACATACTTAAGAAAATATTTAATTTGAGAAAAGCATCAAAAAGCAAATTAATGTATATAGTTTATGTAAAAAATATCAAAATTAAAATAAACATCCAATAATATTTATTAGTGAATATGGATGAAACTTGTACTTTTTAGAAAAAAAAATATCAAGAAAATTTTTATATTGTACAATTTTGCGATACTCATGTATTTATGACTTAATATGGCTGACTGTTTTTTTGAGCTTCTTGTTCCTGCTGTTTAGTGTGGAAGATGGTTTCAAATAATACACTAAAATGAAAACGTTCCGTATATCTTCCAAATCTTGATTCTCAAATATTTAATCCTTTTTTGAAAAACTGAAATAGCTATGTAAGTACTTAAGGAAGGTACCCTTAGTTATTTTTTTTCTTCAGTTGGCTAACACCTTCAATTTGTTCGCTATGACTGTTAAAAAATTGTCAAAAAATGTAATCGTTGAAATTTCCATACATCGTTGCCTTAATTGATAACTGTCCACGAGACGAGCGTTCTACAGCTAAAGCATCAACCAACTCCCATTAAAATAAGATAATAGAGGCCAATATTTAAATGAATTCAATATATATTTTTTTTAAGTATTGTAGTAATTTGGTGTATATGTGATTGGCGTTGGTGTTAATTCTTTGCCATATCTTTGATATGATAAATTCCTTTATTTTTGCCGTTTTGATCAGCTACTTCATAAGCGATGGGTGATTTTCGCGTAAGAACTGTGCATTTTATATATCTAGGAGCTAATTTGCTGCAGAAGTAGTCAATTTTTCTTGATTGGATATGGTTTTTAACCCAAACTATTTCACCTGGTTTGAATTCTACATGTTTTCTCCTGAGATTATATCTGTTTGCATTATTTCTAAAGGACTCTAGCAATCTGTCTCGTACTACATCGTACGTGTCTGCTAATGATTTTAAGCCTTCCGCAAAACCCTGTCTATCGTCTATCTGAATGTTTCCTGGCTTGTCCGGGATGAATCCCATAATGTTATGTAATCTTCCATCGACAAATGGTTCGCGACCGAACATGAGATATGCTGGTGAAAATCCTGTACTTAGGTTCATATGTGAATTTAGGGCATTTTGAATTTTCCCGAGAAACTTACTCCATGATCTCTGGTCATTATCCACCAGAATTGCCAGGGAGGTTTCTATCGTCTGATTATATCGTTCAATCGTATTACTTTGTGGAGCGTATACACAACCGAAAAACAGACGTGGAATTTTATATTTGTCTGTGAAAGCCTTAAATTTTTTTGATCTGAAATAAGTAGCATTGTCTAGAATAATTACAGCCGGGACACCGAATTGTAGAAATATGCCATTTTCTATGTGTTTGACTATACTTTCCGATGTGGCCTTCCTCAGAGGGAATAACCAACAGTACTTAGAAAAAATATCCACTACGGATAGGATAAATGTGAAACCCTCTTTCGATCTCGGAATTGGTCCGACGAGGTCCAGACTAAGTGTGTGCATAGGCGTTGTCACTGTTTTTGGCGTAATCATCAAACCGTGCGGGGGTACAGTCCTTATTTTGTGTGCCTTACATTTTTCGCAGCTTTTCACATAAGATTTTACCTGCCTTTGCATACCTGGCCAGTAATATTGTGATTGGAGCTTTTTTAAGGTTTTGTAAGAGCCTACATGTGTTGCGAACTCGCCTCCGTGTGTTTCTTCCACGAGATTACTCCTTTCCTCCGGTTTTATAACCAGTTTCCATGGGTTTAGTAGCTGCTCGCCCTTTTTCGGAGTGGAATACTTGTATAGTTTGTTATTTTCCCATCTGTACTCTGGATGTGCCGCAGGATCGTTCAAAGTTGAGCGTTTTACGTTATCGTACCATTCCTCGCCTGCCGGCGTGACGTTTACCGTTTCGCACGGAATTCTTGATAGTGCATCTGCAACTACGTTGAGGCTTCCTTTTCTGTGTGAAATTTCCATATCATATTGGGATAGAATAGTGCTCCATCTCGCGAGGCGTCCTGACGGATTGTCAATTCTTGTTAGCCATTTCAGGCTTGCGTGATCCGTGATTACCTTGAAGTGCGCGCCGTCTATGTACGTTTTATAGTGTTGAACAGCTCTTAAAACTGCGAGTAATTCTTTTTCTGTCGTGGCGTAATGTCTTTCGGCCGGAGACAGTGTCTTCGAAAAATATGATACAGGGTGGTCCATTTTGTCGGTTTCGGAATATTGCGTGAGGGCTGCCCCTATTGCATTGTCGCTTGCATCGCAACTAATCGTGAATTCTTTATTGAAATCAGGACATATTAGCACCGGTGTTGTGGTTAATGCTATTTTTAATGCTATAAATGCCTCTTCCGCTTCTTCCGACCATAGAAATGCGTTCTTTTCTCCTCGTTTTCCGCCCGTAAGTTTGAATAGTGGCGCTGCGATTCTTGAGAATCCGGAAATGAATTTTCTGTAATATCCTGCGAGACCTAGAAAGCTTCTTACATCCTTCACTCGGTTCGGTCGTGGAAAGTTCCTGACGCATTCAATTTTGTCGGGGTCGGTGCCTAACCCATTACGATCTACTACGTATCCAAGATATTTCAGTTCAGAACGGCAGAATTCGCACTTTTTCAAATTAATAGTTAAACCTGCTTCTTTCAAGCTGTTTCTGACGCGAAATAGGGTTTCTGTATGCTCTTCGAATGTGGGCGATGCAATTATTAGGTCATCTGCGTATGCGAATACTTTATCATTGTATTCCGGGCCGAATACCTGATCCATTAGTGCCTGAAGGTCTGCCGCCGCGTTGCAGAGTCCGAACGCGACCCGTACATAGGCAAACATTCCTTTGCCGGGAACTGCGAAAGCTGTTTTGCAAATTGACGATTTCTCCATTGGAATTTGCCAGTAAGCTTTTGATAAATCAATTGATGATAAATATTTTGCATTTCCGAGATTATCCAGTATTTTCTGAGATGATACCATCGGATACCTGTTCTTTCGGGTGACTTCGTTCAGTTTGCGTGAGTCTAGACATACGCGGGGACTTCCATCTTTTTTTGTAACCACAACCACCGGGTTACACCATGGTGATCTGATAGGAACAATAACTCCCATCTTTAGCATTTCATCAATTTCCTGATTAACCATTTTTTCTTTCGCTGGTGAAAGAGGGTATGGTCGCTGTCGTATTGGATCGCCGGTTGTTATTATTTTGTGTTCCACTAGGTGCGTCCTCCCTAATCCGTGTTTTTCGAAAGATATGTCTTCGAATGATGCTTTGATGTCTTCTAGAATTTCTCTCTGACTCGGAAGAAGATTTTGCCACTCCACGATGTGTTGGTTACGTTTTTCGTCTATTTGAGAAAGTTGGATGTTGTATTTTTCGTCTACCGAAATTTTGACGTCGAAAAGTCTCAAAAACTGGACTCCTAGTATGAATTTTGTCTTGATTGTGGGACATATTAGAAATTTTACGTTTCTTGTTTTGGAATTATAATTGACTGGAAGAGTTATGTGACCCAGTACTTGTTGCTGCATTCCGTCCGCTGTCGATAAGCTGATTTCCGATTGACTTGTGTTTATTCCTTTTTCGCTAAATTCCTTATGTGTGTTTGCGCCTATTATACAAATTGCGCAACCCGTATCTACTAATCCGTACTGCGTTTTTCCGAATATAGTGAATGTTGCGTGAGGTCTCGTATCTTGTTGGCTGTGCGAGGATGTGAGCGTTAGGTTCTCCACGGTTCTGATCACGCCCTTTGGTTGTAACCGTGGTTCATCAGGTTTTTTGGCGGATTATTAGGCTGGTTTTGCTGTGTTCCATTGCAATTCCTGCAGTATCTTGTCGTTGTATGCATGGCTTTGCAGCGGAAGCATACTGGAAACGGATACGTTCTGCATTCTCTGAAGTTATGACCTATTTTGTCGCATTTTAAACATGTATTGTTTTGTGGTTTCAGCGTTGGTTGTTGAAATCTTGGGCCGTTTGGTGGTTGCCTGTATGATCCTTGAGGTGGGTTTTGGAATTGTCTCCTCTCATAAGGTGGTCCGTTTTTATAAAAATGATTTCCTTCCATTGCTGAGATTTCCGCGTTGTCCTTCGTGCCGTTCGGTGCTTCGCGTCCCGCTGGAGTTTCCATGGCTGCCAATTGTGTGGTTTTCGCAGGCTTCATTGTTGTGCCATTTCTTTGCGTTGCAGAATTTGATGTACCTGGGCTGGTTACTTGTAGGTATTGTTCGAAATTTTTTGCCACGTCCAGTAATTTTCCTATGTCATTTAATCTTGTAGTGCCTAAAAGTGTGTAGTATGTTGGCAGTACGTTCATTTTTATAATTTCTAAAATAGTTTTGTCGCTCAATCTTGGCGTAATTCTGGCATTCAATGTATCGATTCTGGATATGTAATCATTCATCGTTTCTCCAGGAGTTTGCTTTGTGTTACGCAATTCATTTTCAAGTCTCACTTGATAATTTAGCGGTTCATATTTATTTATGAGAGCGTTTTTCAGCACCTTCCAATTTGTTGCATGAGTTCTGATATTCCGGAACCATCTCAATGCTGTACCTTCCATCAGGTCGGAAAATCCTTGGATTAGTTCTTTTTCCGTCGTGCCTCTTGCTTGAACCTTATCTTCAATGCTATCGATGAAATCTAATACTCTCCCTGAGCCGTCGAAGTTGATTTTCCACTTGTATAGATCCGGATGTGAACGTGTGTTTTCGTTGCCGTGTGACCTGAAGATGTCGGTGTCAAATATTCTTTGCCTTGAGGCTTGTTCTAAGGCTGCGAGATCGTTTTCCATTTCTTCGTCGTCTTCCGAAAATGCTTGAAATCTCGTTCCATATGGCTGACATGGTCGTTCCTTCGTGTGTTGTGGATCCTTGAAGACATTCTTCGAGTTTCTTTCCATTTCTTGTGCGTTTTCAAAATTCGCGCGCTGTCCATTTTCCTCTCTGTTCGGTGAGTGTTGATGGTTACTTCTTCTTCTCTCCATTACAGGGGATGTCTGCTGGATATTTTCTGGAGTGTTTGATTTTTTGTTTGCTTTTGCCTTTTTTGGTGCCATTTTTGCACTATACCCTTAGTCTGTACGATGTTCGACTTCCAGATCGTCCGAGGTTTTTAAATACGTTTGTGTTTTTGTACAAGTACTAGAAATTTTCGAAATGTTTGACAACGAACAATTGACACAATGTTACTTACTTGCCGGATATTGAAATATATTGTAGACCTATTCCTAATATTACACAACAAGTACCTAAATATTATGTTTCATTTTGTGAAGAAAAATTTTTATGATATGTGTGTGTGTATGTATGATTTTATCTGACGCTGTAATCTCCGTGTATGCTATATCGATACGAAGCCAAACGTGCAATGTAAATTATTATTTAAAAAGGGTGGGTTAGGGTGGGATTAAATCGTATTGTTATAAAATAATTATATAAATTTTATTTTTGTGTTTTGAAAAAAATTCTGCTATTTTTATATTTGTTGATAATTTATATATTTATTGATTTTATTACTATTATGCGCGCCACATTTATACAACTATGCCCCGCGTTGGCGCGCCAGTTTTATGCAACGACAACGTGGGGTTATTAATTATTTAGAAAATGTTGAAATTTAAGCCACACGTTGGGTCGGCAGTTTTATGGGAGACCAACGTGGGATTATTAATTAATAAAAGAATTGATAATTAGGCCCCACGGTGAGGCGTCAGTTTTATGCAACGAACCTCGGTCTTATATAATGGGGAACTATTGATGATATTGCGTGTCCGTCTCATGCGTGGACAAATTTTA
>JAOPUG010000215.1:9090919-9104248 GCA_027564375.1 Micropterix facetella | reverse complement strand
CCCGCGCGCGCCCGTTCGTACAAATGATTCTTCCATGAATTATAATATAGGGATAGGTAATAGAGATCCAAGGTACGCTGTAAACAAATATTTATACAGTAATATGCTCCACATAGCTATAAATCCACTGATAAAATTTGGTAAAAATGCTCAGAAAGACTTTTCCTGTGAGGATCATAATAATCGCCATAGATATATAAAATGAAAAACCTTTCGTTAATCTCAGAGTCAATGAGTTGAAGAAAACTCTAAATAAATTGTAACTCTTTCCAAGTTTACTAGTTGTTTTACTTAATTTTGGCAAAAAATCTATTTTGGCATAAGATCGAGATTATCGAAAAAAAACTTTAGTCACATAAACCTTTAGGCCTTTATTTAACTATTCGTAAAATATATGTAGTTAGAACATTTATAATTACACCTTTTATTTTGATTATTTGATGTCATGTTCAGGAAGGTGATGTGATCCTAAGGCACTAAGCGAACGAGCGAAATGCAAAATTAAAAAATGATATATGTGAAAGCCACCCATGAATAGTCACGTACGGTGCATCTTTGTGTCTAAAGAACAGTAGACGTTTCTAGTTATCAGTCGAATTACAGTAGCAAAGTGATATTACCAATTGGTGGAATTAAATGTCACGTTATTAATATACTTTAATACCACAATATTGCCTTGAATAATTAACTGGCGTACTGAAACTACACATGAAAGGTAAGGTCCTCGATGGCGAAAACACTATTCCCAATACACTCTCATTTATCATCACCAACTGCCAACTGCCACTATGCTAATTCGCTTACGTCTCTCTTTTAACAGTAAACAGAATCAGATCATTGATCGCCGAGTAAATAACGATAATAATTAATCCAAGTTAAATAATTTTGCACTTGGCAGCCACTCCTCTATCCCCGACATGATGTTCAAGAAAACGTATTTCCTTCTATAAATTTACAGTGAAAGCCTTCAAGAACTACTTAACATTTTTTTCTAATGATATGTCATCGTAGATTTACACATAGGTGCTCGTAAAAAAGTTCTGTTTATATCTTTCAGCGACCAATTCGCATTAGGGCTTTTTCTGAGTTTTGGATATTTTAGAAATGACTCTCATCAATATACCTCAATATGGTATAGGTACTGGAGTGTCATTCTCATTCGCCTGCTGTAGAATTTTCCAGCTAAGGATATTAAAGACTAACTAGCACTAGCTGTTATAGAGCAAAATCCTGACTCATGTCTACGGAAAGGTGCCCGTATCTCATGGTAGATCACATGGATGTTTGTTTTAATCATATGGCGCACAGGATCGATGTTATTAACAGCGGTGAACAGCAACCTTCACGAAATTTGTTACTGAGGTTGACGCAATCGCGTTTCAATTCTGCAAACCAGCTATAAATTGTCGTCTTACTTGGTACTTCACCCCCAAAACCATTTTGAAACCCAGCGAGGCTCTCGGAACTGTCAAATTAAGGAAACACTTAAAATCATAGAAAATTATGCACGAGTTGAATTCATCGTAATGCAGGCACGCATTTTTTAAAATTATCCCACAATGGAAAAACAAGTGACAGTTAGATGCAATCAACTTTATTATATAGCCAATGCGTTCCATTTTTAAATGTTGTAATTATTATTTTTAAATTATTTATCCAAGTGGCCAGTTCCGGAAACTTTCAGTATGATATATGTAGGTACATGATTATAATACCTCGATTGTCGATAAAAAACTCTAGATCTTCGAACGAACTATGAATTGTGTGCGGTGCTAGATCTTCTAATAATCTCCTCGAGGTCTCGAACTATACTCATTTGTGGGCAACGACTACCTATGCAGACTATGTATATGTAACTTATCCAGATTTATCAGAAGAACTGGTCGACAAACCCAATTATGTTAGTTGTCGCGAACTGACGTTGAAACAAAATAGTTATATCTATTACTTTTATATTCATTGAATTGGCTTAGCGCGTCTCTTCAATACTAAGCGTATAATAATAATGAATAATTATACATTTCGCTTATCTATTTATACACGTCTTATCATAAACTATATTCTGGAAACTTCGGTGTGCTTCGGCTCTCACATCGTGTTAGTTGTCTTATCTGCTAATGAAGTTAGCAATGTCAATTCATATTAGTGGTTGTTTATTACTCTGGCTGATAATTCTATCTTATCATTTTCCTGCTGTGCTGATAAGGCGTCGTTTTTGATAGTTAGGTGGGAATCGGTATGATTCCCTTCTAGAAGGTATCCGTGATGACCTGAACAATTGCAAAATATGTGCATGTATACGGTTCATCTTCAGTCTACGTAAGTATGATCAAGAGTCCGAATATATAACAGCTGCACATACTCCAAATGAGCATTGTCCATATACTTTCTCTTCTTTTTGGTGTTCTCTCCTAATCGGCACCGCCTGTTTTTGAACCAGCCTCTTACCTTGAACCAGTGAAAGTTGCTCGCCATAACACAGCTTATTAAAATAAATAAATAAAAGTTTGATAATAAAGCCACTAATAAAGTCCCGCCGCCGTATACGGAGGCAAAGTGGGGTGTATTGTATATGCAGAGCCAACCCGCGGCCGCCCGCCCTGGCCGCGCCGCGCCGCGCCGCCTAGAGAGCTCCGGCAGCGAGTCTGTCGACCCCGACCTTTGCGACGGCGCTGCAATGTCAGGTGCACGGGTGGCGTGGCACTCTCCGGCGCCGGCGCGTCGGCGCCGGCATCCCCCTCGACCGCCCGCCCAGGGCCGCCCGCCCTCGCCGTCCCGGGTAACATTATACCCCCGTGCACTCGAAGACCGCGCTTCCAACCTATCGGATTACTTTAACTGTTTCTCCAAACTGCGGCTTTCAAAAACTCACTTTCCCTCTATTGTACTGTCTGCTAGAAGAAAGTCGGTTATTAAGTATCCTAGGGCTCGATGTCAGCACATTGCTTTTTGTAAGATTTATTTTATTTAATTATATAAATGTATAGCGTTACAATAGACATACATATTATAATAATATACGTATCTCTATTACTTTTAAATATTTATATTTTTTGGATTTTCTTTTAAATAAGATATTTACGTCTTTATAATCGCCATTTAAAAGTTATAATTTTATTTAGTCCATTTGAACTAATTTTTTGTTTTTGGTTTTATTCGTCTTTCGCAAAATAGTTTTTCTTCTTTTAAACATGTACCTACCTGTATGCCATTTGGCCTTCTTACTTTACTAGGTTTTAAATATTTGCGCTATAACTACTCGTAGTTATCAATTGTTAGGCGGTAGGCGACATAGGACTGATTATCACATACAGGAGTGACATAACTCGCTTTGGGTTTATTTATTTTACAATTTTAATTTTATTTCATGTTAAAGTGATATACATTAACTACATTTTGTGTTGCAATTGTTGCATGTTCTGTCCATTGCCATAATAAATAAATATACATAAGGCATGCATAAATAAATATATGTAAATCAATGTCCATATTATATTTACTAAATATAATAATCTATAACGTCTTTTAATTTAACCTAAAATATTGATATTAAAAAAATTAACAATGAAAATATGCAAATTAAATAGGTATAAAGAGGGTGCGTATGTGTTTATTTATGTAAGAGTTTGTGAGAGGATAACGTAATTGATTTATGGTGATTGAGTTAGTATATAATCTGTCACTGTATTGGAAACTCTGCGCAAAAACCCGCTTCTGATCAGATGAAATGGAACACACTCGACGAATCTATTCTTGTAAATATCATGTAAGCGATAAGGAATTTAATTGCTGGAGTAAATTGTATTTACCCGCGACAAATGGAACAAAAGCGGTGCTTTTCTCACTCGCGAAGGTGCTCGCAACTGTAAACCAGCAATCAAATACGGACTCTCGGACCTGCCGTTGTTTATATTATGCAAAAGGGCTACCAACGACAGTGCGCTGATCTTCGGGGGAGGCCATTTAAAATACCACAAACGTTAATCATAGCTGTCCAGTTGAGGAGAAGTACGATATGACTTTCTTTTTAGGAAGAGTTTCTTGGCAGATTCTATTCTGCTGATATAGATGCTGTTTGAGGACGTCAAATGACTGTTCCGTATTCGAGTAACGTTTTATAAGCTTATAAATTATATTTATGACTAAATGACATCGGAAGCTAATTAATATATATGCTAACAATACAAGTTTCTTCTTTAAAATAAATATGATTTTTATGTACTGGTGGATAACAAATGTACAGATAGGACTCGAACACACCTCAATACACATTGTATTCACGATTTATAAAAATAAAATACATTTAAATAATCGATTTTATGAGATTTATATTTTTATGACATTTAAGGGTTATAATTATAGTATTAAGAAATACGACTCTTTCCTTTTTTTTTGATTATTTTATTACTTCTATTTTTATTTTTTAGTGACTTTGAATTTTTATAATTAGGTTTGATTATATTACTCTATTTTTTATCAATTATGTATACTTAAATAGGTACTATATGTACATAATATTTATTTATTATGATTATATTTTATATTTTACTTTGATTGTCCAGCTAATAAGAATTAATAATAACTATTATTGTACCTATACATTCTTTCAATTTTATTATGTTCTTTTCTTTGCTTAGTTTTTAAACAGGTTCACAGATATATTTATAATAATTTAAATGTCCGCCTTAGAACAGGATATAGCCTATTTAAGTGACATTAAATTAGGATCACTGGCAACAGTTTTTGGTATATCATATCATGAATTTAAAGACTGTCGCGGTTGTTTGACATTAAAAACAAGATTAAACGAATTTATAACATCGCCGAAACGACGGATGCTTCAAAGTTCGCGCGGTAAACTCGTTTAATCTTATTTATAATCATGTTATCAGTTGTTTGCTACTGATTTTTATCTATGACGTTTTTATTTTTACATATTATCCATTTTACTGTATATTATTGTATCCAGGTAAATTAAATTAAAGTAAATACGACCACAATAATGTAGATAGGTATCTAAATCTTGCGTCCAAGTTCACTGCGAACTGCATAAATTAAAAGATTGATTAAACCAGCATTTTTTTTCATATTCTAATTGAAATATACAACTTAAGAGCGCTACGTAAACGACGCGGCTGCTAAAATAGCCTTTGGCTCGTGTGTCGGTTTTTGGGTATTTTATTTTTTATCATCGACGAATAAGTGCTGGTGTAGAAATATTTTGTTTTGTGTTATATGATATTTGGAATAAATCGATAGGAGAAATATTGCTTTTTAAATGTCCGATTTAGGCCAAATTTTGTGTGCTGCTACAGTCGAACATAAGGAAGTTATGAACTGGTGGGATCAAAGCGTTCGACAGAAAACATTTTTGTAATCAGGAAAATATATGATTGGAATGGTCAATTTTGAGTATTTTGATATTTCACGAGACCTCTCTGAAATTATTTTCTCGATAAAAGTGCAATAATTCACTAATCCCACTTTGCGCCGGTGATGCATATATCCAAAATAGTTTTTGTAACATAGTTTGAAGGTAATATTGTTACAAATTAATATCATTTAAAACTAACGGAAATAGATTTTCGTTTTGAAATTTTAATGTCCGTGAAGGGCGCTTTTAAATATTCGGCCTAAATTCTAAGACTTTCACATACATTACGAATGCAGAAGAAAGGATCTACGGTTCCAGATGCATAAGACTATATTAAATGTATCTTTAGTTTGATAAGTAGATTGTCTGATGCGCAGGAGTTCTTGCCCCGATCGATATAATTCCACTACTCACAACTAGATGGCCGCAGTAGCAGCAGCGCATTTTATCCTTGTCGCAAAAAATAGTATTAAAATTAATATTATCTATATCGTCTCCCCCGATTTAAAATCTAAAATTAACGCAGTAAACTTGTGTACCCATATGTAATAAAAAAATCGTAAAAGAAACGTCTTTTTGGATTTTTTGACCTTTTTTCTTTAAAATGTGTTTTTGGATATTAGGAGATTTTCTTTTGCAGGAGATTATTCTAGTCGAAAGGCTAAGTTGATAATCGTCTAATATTTTTTTTGGTATAGGCCTTTATTATTAAAGAAAAATGTGTTCAATTTCGGATATTCGGTATTTTTTGTCCTTAGTCTGAATGTAGTTGTAAATAATTTTTTCCCTATTTTTCGTGTAAAATATTCCGTTGTAATTGAAATTCTCGTAATATAAAAAAAATATATTGAAGGAAAAAAAAATGTCCAGAATTTTTTTTTGGTTACCTATGTGTAGGAGTCAAAAACAATACATTAAATTAATTTGATTACATAAATTAGCAAAAATATATATTTTTCCTAAATAAGATATTAATTCGTGGCAATTTCATTAATTGATAATCTTGAAAAATCGAGTAACCTCACAATCATCGATACAATGTGCAAATATTTTTTTTTTGAGTTTCTTGACGAAAATAAGAAATAGAAATATGTATACATATTCATTATGATATATATTATTAGAATACAAATATGCCCCTTTACCTGTGTCTTTATTATTATGTAGGTATACCATATAACCATATTTTATTGAAGAAAAACATGTTAAAATTTCGGATATTCGGCATTTTTTTGTAGCAACAGCCTAAGTGTAATTCTAGATAATTTTTACTTATTTTTCGTGTCGAATGTTTTCTTGTAATTGAAATTGTCGTAATATTCAAAAATATTTTTTGAAAAAAAAAATCCAGAAAAAACATTTTTTTTTGTTACCTATGGATGGAGTCAGAATTACAATAGGTACATTAAATTAATTTGATTACATAAATTATCAAAATAACTTTTTTTCCTAAATGAGATATTAATTCGTGGCAAGTTCATTAATTTATAATCGTGAAATAAAGATTAACCGTACAATCATCGATATAATGCACAAAAAAAGTTTTGAGTTTTAGGACGCAAATAAGAAAATTAAATAGAAATATATATATTCATTATGACATATATTTTTAAACTGCAAATCTGCCTCTATGCCTTTATCTTTATTATTATGTAGGTATACTGTATAACCATATTGATGATACGATACCTTAGTACATGAGTAATGTAATCAGGTGATAATGCGTATATCGGCCCTATGGAGTCAAGGGTGGACCAATGTCAGTCAGCGAGCCGACCCCGCGCGTCCCTCCTCCCCCTCTCTCCAGGGCCCTTTGTTGCTCAGTCGACGACCTTAAAAGACGTTCCTCTTATCAGAGCTGCACCAACTGCTCTCGTAAATAAGGCGCTAAGTGTCGCGACAATTTTTTTTAATGTTTACTCTGAGCGAGATATTATTAACATTATGCCTTTCTGCGTCATTTACCCGCGTTATTGATCCTCATGACCGCCCTCTTTGTTGTGGTTCAATGCAGGGCTACCAGGGTCAAAAGCTCGCGTTATTAATCCAATAAATCCAAGAAAAGTTATTTGTAAGTTAGGAGTACGACGAAGGACGAGGGATGTGCAAAGTTAAATAATAAAATGAAATCACGATTCAAAAATTATCGATGATTTTTATGTAGAGAGAAACTTCATCTCGAACCACTTGGAATCTACAAGGAGACTTTGTAAACGACTTTGTATTTACAGTAGAGAGGGACATTCTGTATCACATATCAATATTATTTGTATAAGACAAAACGGTTTTAAAATATTTGAGACATAAAACACTACTATAGCATACATCCATAATGCATATGTGCACTAAAAAATCCAAATATTCACAACCTGGCATACATTTTTTTCTTGTAAATTTGAAATATTTCGCAGTTGTTTTTTCAGCGAATTTAATTGGTATGGGCTACATATTCCCCACCTTCACTAGTTTTGATGTTTATAAAAAACAACCTATATATGGATCCATAGCATGGACGTTTCTTTACTTAGAAAACCACTGAGAAGAAGAGCTAGTAAGACTTACATTTTAGCAAACAACTCGATGGAAGAGAAGAAGGCCACATCCCAAGTAGGAAGATAACCAAACACCACAGCAGGAAAGGTAGCCGTGTATATTCAGACGGCTCCAAAACTAAAGAAGGGACTGAATCCGGAGTATGAGTGTTCTCGAGAGCTGGAGCTGAGTTTAACGAAATCACTGGGATCGCACGCTACGATTTTAGAAGCGTACTTATTTGAAATCATTATGGCGGCTGCTGAGGTTGAAAGAAGGTGTCGAGCGGCAGCTTCATTTCTTTTTGTTTTTTATCTTTTATTTTTTTTAAATAGTTCTATTGAACATGTCCTGTTATTGTGTGCATTTTAATTTAATATTTTAAAATACAATTTCATCATCAGTGTTATCTCTGTAATTAATTTCTCCCA
The DNA here is from genome assembly GCA_027564375.1 of Micropterix facetella. Lineage (NCBI taxonomy): Eukaryota > Metazoa > Arthropoda > Insecta > Lepidoptera > Micropterigidae > Micropterix > Micropterix facetella. The sequence continues at coordinate 9,095,911 of JAOPUG010000215.1, read as the reverse complement.
GACATTCTTGAATATTGCAGTGAGTGACCGTTCGTGCTTCAATATAAGCAAAATGGCATTATCTCCGGAAAACTGGTGCAAGATCTGGAAACTGAAAATGCAGCCACGCTGGCACAGTATCGGGACAATGTACGAGAACATATTCGCAATATTAAACAAATAAAATTCAAACCTCCATTTGGACGGAAATCCAACAATTTTGTTTGCTCAATCGCAGTATGACCTATCTTCCCATACGTAATTTACTCAATATAACAATGTCGTATATTAATTAGTTACACGACAACTTTGGATTTAAGACTATACTCGGGCGAGCCCGTCACCCCGAGGCGTTTCAACGAACTTTATCGTTATATCGCCCTGACATGAAACGTAAAGAATTTAGACATAACATATCCACAATCCAACTACGCCACTGCCCTTCAGAATCCTACGCTTTACGGCTAGACACTGGGTGTTGCCACCCAGCGGGTAGCCTCACCCCCTAACTACCAGATTAGGTCGGATTTCTCCGTCCACCCGTCTGGTTCCAGGCTCGAAGTCGCTTGCGCAACCTCTACCTATCTTGATAACGAGGCATTCCGTGACCCGGAAATATCGCGGACCCGTGGCGTCCTTTAGCCTGAAAGGAGCGGGGGTAGGGCGTTCGAGATTGGGTTACCGTCGGGTCGTTTCTAAGGGTAGGCGACGACAAGTCGACACCTACCCCCGCTCCTTAAGAAGTATTATGCAACTCGACTCCCCCGATTATTCGTCAGTTGAACAAGGCCGGTAAACCGACCAACATATCAACCATCCAGGGTGGCCTGAGGCGTTACCCCAAGTCCGATCGCAAAGCAGGTTTACCGGATTAGTCCCTCTTTGGGGAGGGTGCCGGATGGGAGCTGAGCCGTTAGTCGGGCCGACCGGTGTAAAACGATAGTCATATGGCCCGAGCTGCACAGCCCCATTAGGCCCCCTTAGATAACGGCAGAATAAGTTTTAAGATCAATACTACAGGCGAACCTGCCACCCCTAGACGTTTCAACGAACTTTATCGTTATATCGCCTCGGGATGAGCGTAAAGAATTTGAACGAAACAAATCCACATGTCCAACTATGCCACGTTCCATTAGAGACCGACGTCCCGGGCAGCGAGCTGCCCGGCGAGCCAGCCTCACTCCCTAACTACCAAATTTAGACGGATTTCTCCATCCACCAGTTTGGCTCCAGGCTCGAAATCGCTTGCTCAACCTCTACTTATCGTAATAACGCGGCATTCTGTAACTCGGAAATATCGTGGACCTTGGCCTCCTTTACTCGGATAGCCAACCGAGATCGGGTGGCCATCGGGTCGTTTCTAAGGATAGGCGACGATAGGTCGACTCCTACCCCCGCGTCATAGGGAACATACGTTCCTAGATCCTCCCGGGTCTCAGCCGATTGATAAAACGGCCGGTATGTTAGATACACGACGGGCAGCCGAAATAGAGGATATTCTTATTTTAATCTTCCTCACGACGATCGCTACAAAAAAATAAAATCCCGGCGCCGTCTATCGATACCAGAGCAGCAGAGACTTATATAACTTTTCAACGATGGAGAACTTGGAGACAGGTGACCTTCAACACCTCAGTGGAACATCATTTTCCGCTCAAAGTGCCAGCGGCGCTTACCAGAATAATTTCACTTGACAAAGTGGCAAAGTTGCGTAATAATATCATAGAAAATTCGCCGGTTATTTCTGTACTTCTGTATATTTGATACCGTACCCGATACCTGTTATGTTATCAGTACTATTAATTAAGGATTTATCGTAAAACGTATGCGCATAAACTTTTGAAAAGGACGGCCGCAGCAGATCCACGTTAAGGACTAAAATCACAAATCCCTACAATTGGAGGACAAAACAGAAAAACTAGAGTGGCAGTCAATAACAGAGGAATCAGACCGCCCGTTGTAGGCCGCAGTTTATTTATGGTAGTAATGGATCAAAACTCTAAACAACGCTTTCTGATCGACACGAATTCTGACCTATGCTGTTATCCTCGACAGTTTCCTCAATAACATGGAAAAACCACTGATTTTTATGTTCAGAGCAGATGCTACAACTGGACTCATTTCCTCTGCTACAATAGCTATAATAGACCAATGCAGCATCAAAACAAAAACTATTAGAAATTCACCATTTGATGACGTATAAAAAATATCCTTTACTAAATAAGACATGGACTGTTCGTCAACACTCCAACAAACAATATTCACACACGTGTGTGTGTGTATGTATGGGTGTGTGTGGGTGTGTGTGTGAGTGTGTGTGTGTGTGTGTGTGTGGGTGTTTGTGTCAGCTATTTTCTTGCAAGACTAGGCGATTCGCTCCAGACATACCGCTAATCACAAAAAGCATTCGACGAAATTATTCGACTGGAAATCGCCAAACCAACAGATAGTCCTTAGGCATCGCCGCTTCACATGATTCCTAAAAATAGAGAAATCCATGCAGAGATTATAGAGGCCTCAATGCTAGAACACTATCCGACAAATACCCAGTAAGAAATCTGGTAGATTTTGGCCACACCTCGGCTGCAAAGAATATGTTTTAATTAAGAAATTAATCAGATTTCTGTTCCCACAGGATGTACAAAAGACAGCGGCTTTTGGATTATTTGAGTTTCCAAAAATGACATTTGGTCTAAGGAACGCCGCTCACACTTTCCAAAGAGTCATCGATGAAGTAACCCGTAATCCATAATTTGTCTTTCCTTACATCGACGACATTCCGGTGGCATCAAGTAACCTGGATAAACATTTGGAACATCTACAAATAACAGTACGTAACGTGCAATAGAAAAGCAACTTCGACGTTTCCTAGGAATTATTAATTTCTACCGAGGATGCTTTCCTAGAAAAGCATAATTTCAGTCACCACTTCATGAATGCCTCATAAATGGCGACAATGGAAGACAATCCATATATTAGAATTCTGAAAGAAATCAAGCTTTTAACGACTGTAAAGAATAGTTCATAATTATACAACAAAAAAATGGCAATAAATGGCAACCACGTGCATTCGTTTCAGTGAAATTCTCACCTACACCTGCGGTCATCTTCCGAGATAGGGAAAGTAAAAAGTTATATCTAGACGAAGGGCTATGCATCCGAGACTATCAGGGAAATGATACTGTTTAGAGATCGAATCGACCCCAAAATCCAATCTGAAGCTTTCTCAATATCTCAATATATTGAGAAAGGTTTTGTAGGGGAATGTTTTTTGCCTTTAGAGCCATCTCGCACAAACTGTATTGGGAGTTTGGAGGGTACTGTTAGACTCTTGTTGGCACGAGAGGCTAATTACCTCGGGAATAACAGGACTTTGTCATGGCGGTAAGTAGGTATACCTTGATTTAAAGCCGCTTTGAAGCCAGCCAAAATATTGCTATCTCTGCAAGGGGTATTACTGCGAAGAGGGTTACTTTGGGTACACAGGAATATAGGGTACCCAAAATACCGAAAGTCCGCTGAAGTGGAAAATTAAATTATTTTTTTTTTGTACCATTCATACCATTCTCGCTGGAATGATTTTTTTTCAATACTACCATTCGTTTTAATTATTTCATAAAAGTCGTTGCATGTAATGCCGAAGTTTAATTTACAGTACAGTAACCCTCGTAAGAGCGTTATTGTACGAGCTCGTACGAATTGGACTCCAATATGCGGCCTCCGTCATCCGAACAAATGTGTTTCATCATCGAGACCAAAGGTGCGGACTACCTTGGTAGGCAAAAAATGTATTGGAGCATTTTAACCAGTTTGGGTGCATCAATGCGCTGCTCTTGAAAATTATGTATGTATAATTTTAATATATTTGTAAACATAATAAACATGATATTCTTAAGATAAAATTTTATTTTTTTATTTATTATAACATACCAATATCGCAATAAAATAAATATTGAATTAGTTAAGACTTTCGCTCTTATCGGTTTTTTTAATTAAAAATATTCTTCTTATATGTGTATAAATTATAATACCAAATTGCATGTCGAAAGACGTATCGATTATTTTTTAGAGCTAATATATGTATATGGCCAGTATCATGGAAAAGTCAAATATAACTATGTTTGCTGACGACACAAATATAGTAATTTCTAATAAATCCAGCGAGGTTGTTGCCGAGAATGCTAATGCCACACTGGAGTTACTTAACTCATGGTTTACGAGCAATAGGCTGGTACTAAATTCAGAAAAAACTGTCTATATGACATTCTCTAACGTCCATTGGTCATCCAACTTAGATATAAAAATAATGGATACAAAACTCAAAGAAGTAACCGATACAAATTTTTTGGGAATCAAAATAGATAGCAAGCTTAAGTGGAAAGAACATTGTGAAAATCTGGCAAGCAAACTTTCTAGCGCATGCTATGCATTAAGAATTTTGCGACGTATTTTGGATGAAAATCAAACAAAAACTGTGTACTTCAGTTATTTTGAGTCTATATTAAGATATGGTCTAACCTGTTGGGGAAATTGTTTTGATTGCAACAAATCCCAGATATTTATTTTACAAAAACAAGCAATTCGAATAATTACAAAAGCAGATAGCAGAGATTCATGTCGTCCACTCTTCAAGCGCTTAAATATACTAACCCTAACATCCTTGTATTTACATAAATTATTAGTAGGTTTTTATTTAAATAAAGATAGTAAAGAAAGAAGATCTGAGGTACATAAGTACAATACAAAAAATAAACAAAATTTTAGTTTACCTTTCACCAAAAGTAGTACATATATGCAAAGCCCGGAATATTCTAGCATCAAATATTACAATATGTTGCCAAAAGCTTTAAAAAATAAAAAAACGAAAAATCAGTTCAGTGATGCCTTAAAGAAATTCCTATTAGATAAGTCATTTTATTCCATAAACGAATTTGAGATTTGTTGCAGACTGTACACAGAAATACAATGATTATAAAAAGGAAATTTACTTTATACCTATTTTTATTTTTAAAT
>JAOPUG010000215.1:9010961-9024516 GCA_027564375.1 Micropterix facetella | reverse complement strand
CCTGGGTCCACCAACCCGGCATTGTTTGGTCACTTTTTCCACTATTTCCGTTGCCACCAACGCCCCCCCCCCCCCCACAGAGTCTTCTGCGTTACGTCACAGCGTTATAGATTCAGTCACTGTCAGTGATCAGCGTAACTATATTTATAATTAAAAACATACACTAACATGAATTTGAAGGTACATAAATACTTAATGAGAGGGGTGCGCTTGTATTTTTATATTAATATTTCTAATCGTGGCTCAATATTTGAGGCGCCAGTAATCAATTCAATCTCTAATTGTAATCTATTTCTTTTTTTTTTGTTTTAATATTGATAATTGAGAAGACTGTTAACTCACGCAGATAGGATGTGGCGAATGAAATTACTAAACTTCAGGGATTCTCTTGCAATCTCTGGATATTCATCTTTTCTCTTCATCCAGAATACATCTATATCCTGAGAATTATTATATTCAATTTTAAGCATTCCATCAGCAGAACGGTTTATACGTTTTTCTTTCATCTTCGTTGTGAGATCGGCTAGTTTCACTGTTGTATCCAAAAAAGGACATAGTATCCATCTTTGCCCAATGCCAGCTTGAGATACTTCTGGAAGTAACTCAATAGTTGATCTTTAAGATTTTGCAAGGCTATGACCTTGCTAGGAATATGTCTTTAGCTGGCTCGCGAAATAGAATGACTGATGAGTCAAAATAGGAGGCGTGTTCTTGGAATGGATTGGCTAGTCGGATTGATAAAGTTGTCACGACGTCCTGTTCAAATTTGGAGTAGAACTCACTCTTCCAGGTCTGCTCTTTGTTAGTATGATCGTGGATCCAAAAAGTTTGAAAAACACTGATTTATACAAGAGATTTTTTAAAAAAAAATACACGAATATATTTCAAAAAGAAAACGTTGACTCTCCCCATATGCTTCATGGCAGCAATAGAGCATTGAAGCAATGTCACATTACTCTGACTTTATTAAACGTAACAAAATATTTCAGCTAATTATGTCAACAAATCAAAGTCGATGATTAGGTCTATTTACCTAAAACAAGATATTGTTAAAGTCGTCAAATTTGCCCTGTCAAAGTCCGATTTGATCTAAAAATTGTCCTAAATTAATTGTTAGTGTCATTAAATGCTTATTGTCATTGCACTAGTATTCGTGGCTATAATTTTATTATTGGCTTGTCTCTTAGTTATAACATGGTATATAATTTCGATCGCGAGGGGGGGGGGCATCAATTTGAATCTTATTATAAAAGAATAAACGGATTTCACCGCGTCAACAGACATTTCAGCGTTGCTGCAAACACCGTTGATTTTTCTTTGAAAATTCAGAAACTTCGGGTGCCACCAACATTAAGTGGTAAAATAAAATGTTCATTATTTTATAATGTTAACCAACCGCGATAGTCTTCAATTTCATAACCTAAATCTTGCCGTCTATTTATATAGCTATAAATATTTATTCTTTTCTACATTTAAAGGCTTGAAATGGGTTACCACTTTCACAAAACCAAAACTGTATCTAACGAAAAAACACAAAGACATCTGAAATATGCCTTACTTTTTTTACACGATAGTTCTACGGCACACAAAAAGTTATCAAAATAGTGGTAAGTATCAAGGCCACAAATTTTTCAATTTACTGCTGGAACGTATAAAGCTATTTGACGAATCTGAAATATCAAAAATGACGTTAGAAAGGTACTATTACGGACAAAAATAAATTTATTTGAGAACTTCGGCTTGTAGATTAAAACTATTGAATACATGTACTTTTAAAATGTGTATCTAATTATTGGGATTAATAACTTCCTACTTTAGTTTTTATTGGCTCGTCCGTAGTAGGACGTAGGATTTGTGCACAACCAATTTTTTTGTTATTGACATGGACCCCTGCAAGTTAAAATCGACCCCTGGAGGTCCATATAGACCACTTTGGGAAACACCGGCCTAAATGCTTCACACAATGGTTTCATCACATTTAGAAGTGTATCCAATGCCACGGAGAATACTTCGAAAAACAACAACATAATTACATCTTTATATCTGATTTCATTTTTGACATTCTTAACACTTGCAACGTCAGCCACATATGTATCCACAGGTCCAGATTTTTCATTAAAAGGAAAAACTTCAGTATTTTTGGCCCATCCATAGTATTACGTACGACGGGCCATATAGTCTGATGCATGCGGTTCGTTTGTTCGTTTGTCCGCTCGAAGACTATCCGTGGTCCGATCTTAACCAAATTTGGTATGCAGCCTCCCTAAGTGACCCAAAGCGCAACCAGGTAAATCGATCCGAGTCCTGCAGGTCCTTCTACAGGTGTATCCTGATTTACTTCGCATTGAGGAGGATCTGATCAATAGGTAGATAGAGCAGGCATAGCGTATATGGGTATTTTAGGAATCTTGATGACGAGACAAACCTGTTGGAATAGGTTTTAAGCCATTTTGGATAAGTCAGGGGTTACCGATCAAGGGTCGGGCCAACGTTGTCGATGTATACTGCTACTTTCTCTGTTATTTTTCTTTGTGACTTTCACCCATTGGACGATTTTATAATTTGCTGTAATTATTCCTAATTTAACTTTGTTTTAATTATATATTTTTATTCATTTTCGACATTATGATCGGTTTCTTGTCCTTTTTTAGGTGTTATTGGTTTATTTGGTGATTTTCCTTTTATTAATATAAAAAGTATATCGTTGGATCATTTATTACATTTATTAATAAATGATCCAAAAACCAATATCATTAACGTCACATAAACCTAGATGGGATACGTGATATCATTAACTACTGCCTTTTAAGTATAGCAAAAAATATGAATTATTTAATTATTTGATGCATATTCTATGCTTGTCCTTATTCGCTGAACAAAGTCGTGTCATGTTTTGCTTTTGAACCTTTGTTAGTTGTTTGAATCACGCTCTGCTAGCGTCATTTGCTTATGGAGTATGCAGCTATTCAAAGTAGTTACACAAATTTACTTGGTCTTAAATGTAGCATTCTAAATATTATATTTTGTTTTAACGCAATACTTTGGCATATAAACCATATCAAATGAATGGGCCCACAGCTCTGATCGCGTTAAATTTAGATGTAATTCCAAGTCTATTTAAAAAGTATTCCAGGGGACGATAACGATTTTCAAATTAAAAATGCCGGCTTCATAACATGACAAGTTTGGTGAAATGTCGGGAGCCTGTGATGAAAGCCACCTTTAATCTCCCGCTGAAAAACTGGAACAACGCGTGGTGTTTGTAATCGGATAAACAAATACAAAATCTTTGCCTTCTTTGTTGTGAGACAAAGGCGGGTCGACAATTTTATTATTGTCCGCGACATGGCAAACCGCGCGCCGCGGCCCGTCATTGTGACGTGGGCGAATCGTCGTCCGCCGCTGACCTCCTGCACTCTTATGCTCTCCTGGTGTTTAAGGTTGTCATTTTACTCAACCCTTTCCAGGACCTAAAAGGTATTTTCTAATATTTATCGAGCGCAGAGGATTGTAATAGCTGTCTGGTTTGGAAAGATAGCTGGTATGTAAATAATGAAGCGCATTGGAGGCCCAGTATCTAATAAATGAAATTATTCTTTAGTGATTCAACCGTGAATGCAGGCAGTTCAATATTATACGAGTACATATATATTTTTAAATTCCTTTAACGACTTCCACGTTTGATGCAATTATTTATTCCTTAGTATATAATTCATTACTAGCATGAATCAAATAAACCATAATATAATTAATTCATTATACCGTAATGAGTAGGTATCTGTTGCTTAGTTGGTACCTATTATTGTTATTATAGTATTTTGCTATATTTTTACGATCTCGAAACCAAATCTCGAGAACGATACTAGAAACTGGCTGCAAATTGATAACTATTTAGTATCATAAAATTTTACTGTTCATAAAATTAATAATGACGCTCTGTTCAAAACGATTTCTTTTCAATCATTGCGTTTGGAATAACGTTTTAATACAGGTTGGCCAAAAATAACGTTGATAAATTTGGAAACAATTTTATTAAAATGGGATACAGCTTACAATGTAATATAAATAATAAAAGTAGAACTCTTTCATCTTGATTAGTCCTCAAAATATCCTCCTTTGGCTTTGAAGCACAGCGATCAACGTTTAACGAAACTCGAAACAATATACTGTACTTCCTCCACGGTTATTTTATCCTAGCACCAAGGCTATTTCTGGCATTAGGGATCGCTAACAGCTTTGATAATGTCTCGTCTGCTTACTTCTTGATTTATTTTTACACCCTTTTCAACCAAATAGGAGAGTTTTGCCTGTAGCGAAAGTGCCACAGAATTTGGACGATTAGCAGCCTACATTCATTTTGGTGATTATGGGATTGTTCAGTCGAAAAAAAAAAACGATTTTAAACTCGATATATTTTGAAAACGACGTCTTTCGTAACAAACGTATTTGTCCATTTATCTTTGACTACTGGAAGCTGCGCGTTTCTCAGTTTCGATGTTGTCCAATTGGACAGATTTGACAATGCATTGGACCGCAGAGTGATTTATCCGCAGATCTCGAGCCAATTGTCTCACCTTGGTCTGTGGATGGCGATCCAAACTTTGTTTGATATTGTGTCGGTTCCTAGACGTCCTGTTTCTTTCTCTCTCGGGACGGCATCCGATATAACCAAGCTCGTTGTATCGTTTAATAGTTGAAGTAACTGACGACTGACGCCGATAATGTGAAATATCTAACGCTTAGTTTTTTTTGCTTTCGATTGAATCTTTTCATGGGGAAACATTCAATTTAAATACCTTGATTACACAAATAATGTTAATTGTCGCCTAGATTATGAAAAATAATAAAGTAAAACCAAAGGCGACGCACTGCATTCCATATATTTTTTAAAAATTTTGTCAATGTTATATTGGACCACGGTGTAACAATATTTGAGGTTTAGTTATAAATAGTTTTTCTCTAAACCAACTAAAGCTCGCGATGTTTGGAAGTTTGCAATTTTAAATTTGAAACATTTGTCCTGTTTATTATAATGTTTCGCTAATGCTTATTATAGAAACTGGGTTTCCAAACTAGGAAAGTATCTCGAAAATAAAATATATATTAGGTACCTTATTAGGGTCATAATTCCCAAAAAACTATGATAGTCACATACATTGTTTTATTTTTCCAGTAATCGTTATTCATCGTGATGAAATTTCTGAAATGAAGATGAGTTTAATAGTTATCCCACTATTTTTTAAAAAAAGGGTAGTCAATGATAACTAGGATGGATAGGATTTTTCAGTTTATTTTAAAAAACGCACCAATACCCAGATGAATAATTATTTTTTCACTTGTGTCTATATATGGGCAATCAAAGTCACTGCCAATGCCAAATTTCATGTCGACAGCTCTAACATTGGCTGACGTAATCGACGGTGACCCACAGATACACTGATAGACAAATTCCGATGGCTAACTAATAGGGTTCTGTCTCTGCGGTCTATGTATGTAATATAAAGTTGGGTTGGTCTTTCTTCCAGATGTATGTACATTTTTATGAACGCATTCTCGATAGTTTAAAAATAACGCGTCGTCGGTCGGGTCGGGAGCAACGAAACATTCATTGAGTGCATCACACTCTCAGCGCCTGTGCTCCTAATAACTCGGCGCACTGCACTCGGCTTGCATGCCTTCCGTCCCGTTCCCGCGCCGTAGCCGCGTCCCGCTCGGCAACCGCGGTATCTCCGCTGCAACTGAGAAACAACCATCGCGCCATAGCCATCTCGCTCGCGCGCCTCGTATGCACCTCGATCGGTGCATACCCGACCCTTTCGACGCTGCTCTACTGACGTGGGTGCGCGTGTGGTGGTGCTTGCAACGTGTACGCACGATGCGAAACGCGGGCGTGTTTAGCGGCGCGATGGTGCAACGGCTCGCGGATTAACTTCTTCGTTCGCGTGAACTCCTGGTAGCGCGATAGTGCATTCGATAGTTTGTTAACCGCGGGTTCAACTATTTTCGAGTCGGATTCGGCGTGCTTCCTTTCTAGGTAAGGTGCCTGCTGTCTTTAAGTACCCAAAAAAATCTGGTGGGATACACAGTCTCTATATATAATACTTTTTCAAATTCCGACATACCTAGCTTTATTGCGTCGTAGTTCTAGGAATTGGATAATAAGCGCGATAATTTATTCGCATTCGAATTTCAATGTCTTTTGTTTTTCTCTCGATTTAATTCGTTTTTTAAATATCTATAATAATAAGAATGTTCTATTATGTAGTTAGGTGGCAAAATATAAATTTAGGTTAAATCTCACTGATTGCTACAAAATTTTTCAGCCTGTTGACAGATTAATTGTTTGATCGTAGTCCTGCTGTTTGCTGGGGCGTCATGGGGTCGTGCAGCTCGGGTCATAATGACCAACGATTCACGGCTCAGCTTCCATCCGGCAGCCTCCTCGAAGATGTACGGTGAACCCTCTGTGCTTGGCGGCTGATCTGGGGGAACACCTCGGGCGGCCGTGGATGTCTGAGCACTGGTCGGCATGCCGGCCTTTGCTTAACAACCTTCCTAAAGAAGTGCCCTCTATTCTCCGATATATGCGATGATAAACTGGCCTGATCCGACTATCCCTGTAACGCGGAATATGCACTCGGCGAAAACTTCGGATGGATGGATGGCTGATGCATTTGTCGGTATGCCAGCGTTTGCTCAACAACGAATAGCCGGGGGAGTTTGGAAGTGTAATGGGACCTAAGAAAGCGGGGGTAGTTAGATAACCTTATGTTATTTATCCTTAGAAATGATACGTTGGCCACCCGATCCCGGGTGGCAAGCCGAGTAAAGGGCGCCTCGTATCTGCGACATGTTCCAGTGAGGAATTGCCGGTTACATAAAGTAGAAGAACAGAAGAACGCGCAAGCGACTTCGAACCTGCTACCAGACGGGAGGTCGGAGAAATCTGACCACATTTGGGAGTGAGGGCGAGGGGAGGCCCCACGGGGCTTGAAAATTCTCAGTGCTTCACGGTGAGGAGTTGGACTCTCACGGTGCGTCGATTGTCTTCGCCCAAGTTCTTGCATTCGTTTCCGGGCGACAAGACGATAACTTTCGTTATAACGTCCCGAGGCGGCGGATCCGCCCATAGCATATCGACACTCATAAACTGTTTGCCTCGTAATTCATTGTAGCGTTCAATGCATTGATTTGAGCGAGATTATACTGAAATAAATAAAAAATATATTAAAAATATGGCATTTTTTATCGCACATTTAATATTTACGTTCAGTTTACCTTTGAATTCCATTAAAAGCACTTACTCAATTTCATCCTGATGGGCCTACAAACAATGCACTCGCTGTTCTAGATCTATCAGATATACCAATCACGATTTTCTTTGTTTATTTTCAATGTCTTCATTTTTTACCCATAATTTTAAGATTTTAATGATTAAATTCGTAGCGGCATTATTCTAAGAATTCTAAGGTGCTCTTGCAAAACATCTTAAATTTAAAACCCGCTGAGGATGTGGAAATGGACATAAGCAAGCTTCAGAATTTTAAGCCACATTTATTTAGTTTTTAGGGCCAGTATGTATTTATATTTTTAAAGTTTTGAAAAGTCACACTTTGGAACAAAGTGTGGATATCTCTCATCTGATCGTGTTTGGGAGAGATCGTGTGTGGTATACGTGTTTAGTGTCCATCCATTTACTTCAGTCATTCAGAGCTACGTCGAATGGCGCAACCGTCAATGGCCACCTTTAGAATTAACTGTTTATGTACTTAATTTGGTCCTAATTGTACGGGTGTTTCTGAGATACAGTGAGTACGAACACTAACACACACACACACACAAACACACAAACACACACATACAAACACCCTCACACACATATACACACATAGATACACAGGAGCATACATAGGCATATATACACACACATATGCACACACACCCACAGACATTTTCCAGATCACTTTTCTGGATTCCCAGGATCTCAAAATGTGGATATCCGGTGCAAACTCGAATTACACATATTTCGTGTGTAATACGATGTACTTTTTTGCGAAAGTAAAAATAACTCTCGTTAAGTTTGAGAAAATTAAACTCAGCGAAGGTAACATTTGCCCTGATTATGCTGCCTACTACAAAAGGAAGACGGTTCACTCATCAGTCCATCTGTTAGATACAAGGCAAAAGTTTAAGAAATTTTGTTTTTATTTAACGTTTCAGAAATTTCCAGAAATGTATAATTTCCTCTGAATTTGTAACGATTTCATTCAAATAAGAATATAAATTAAATGAACATTCGAGTAGCTTCTTTTCTGACTATTTTATTACAAAAGAAGTATGCGAAGGTTTCGTGCATTTCAGAGAAAACTATCATCATAAATAATTGCGATTTCATTCAGGTATTCATACGTAATTATAATTTCTAATGGCTTGCGTTATACTTATGCAGAAATGAGCCAATCTATAAAATTACTATATATATACGTTTTCCATATCAATACTTGTAATTTTGCGTGCTTTTTTTACGTACGTTTGTCCGTTCGGCAGGGGATTTGCCGTGGTCCTATCTTAACCAAATTTATTATGCAGCCACCCTGGGTGACCCCAATCGTCGCTCGGCAGCAGCAAATTCGATCCGAGTAGCGCAGGCACTGCTGCAGGTGCATCCTGGTTTACTTGGCCTGGAGGAGGATCTGACCAATAGGTAGCGCAAGCGTAGCGTATATGGGTATTTTTGGAATCTAAGTGACGATAGAAACTTATTAGAATAGGTTTTAAGCCATTTCGGATAAGCCAAGGATTATCAATCACGGGTTGGGCCAATGTTGCCAAAGTATATCGCTACTTTTCCTGTTATTTCAAATTTAAATAGAGTAAGGCCAAGGTGAAGACCAGTATTTAAATAATATGTACACTTTTTAAATGGGGATATGTGCGCAAAACTTTTTGTATGTGGGGGCTGGCGGAGCGAGCTACTCGAAGTCACCTACACATTGTAATACGTGGGCCATACTTAAAGTTTCTGGATCTGGCCACTTACGTTAAAGATATTTAAAAAAAATCTATTTTTGAAAATTGAACCTTTGGCTGTAGAATAATTTGATTTGTTACGGCTGTCATTAGTTTTTTCTTTGTGGCGTCATATTGAAAATTGCATATTTACCTAACAATGGATTTAAGTCCAGAACATTTTCGATATATGATTTCTTACGATTTTCTTTGTGGTTTAGTCAACAAGAAAATTGCGAAAAAAAACAAATAATATTCGGTTATGAAGCACCATCTAGTAGCTCTGTGTACTTCTGGTATAATGAATTCAAACGTGGACGTATTCATCTCCAAGTCGATTCAAGCGAAGGCCGGCGGGCGACTGCGGTGACAGAAACATTGATGCTATACAACAACTAATTCAATTGGATAAAAAATTACATATCAGCAAATTCGTACGACGTTGAACATTGTCATGAGCCAAGTGCAAAATATTTAGCACGTACACCTGAAAGTTCGGAAGCTTTGTTCGAGATGGATACCGCATGAGTTAACGTAAGTTCAAAAATGAGAGTGTGCAGAGTGGCGTGATAAAATGATAAAAAAATAAGACGGAGAGCAATCATTAGCAGTATATGATATTGTAACAGGAGATGAAAGCTGGGTGTACTGTTACGAACCTGAAAGAAAGAGTCAATCGACAGAGTGGGTCTTTCATTTGGAGGATTTGCCGACGAAAGTCAAGAGAGGTCGAAGCAATAGTAAAATGATAATGGTTTTTTTTAGCAAGACGGGATTACGAAATTACACGATAATTTCACTTACTGCAGATTTGTATATGTGAACATTTATTTGTCGTTTTTTAGAAAAATTTCGGTAAAAGCGTCCTCGCAACAGAGTAGTCCTCCATCACGACGATGCATCGGCCCTCTCCGCTAAGATGACAACGGCGTTTTTGAAAACCTCAAACCTGGAACTGATGACGCATCCCCATGCAGTCCAGGCCTTTCACCTTGCATTTTTTTTGTTTCCAAAAATTAAGGATAAACTTCGAATTATACGGTTTATGACCCCATATAGCGTTCCGAAAAGCCATTGAGAAGGCCTCTAAAGAAGACTGGGACAACTGCTTTTCCCAATGATTTCAATGAATGAAAACGTGTATAAATTGACAGGTAGAATACTTTGAAAAACAGTAAACACAATATACATATTATATGTAAGTGTTTTACCTTATCAAAACCCAGATTTTTTCTGTATGGCCTAAGTAATATGTAAATAAATTATTATAAATAATTAAGCGTCTGAATCAGCCCACCCCACCCGCGCGATACGAGTAATAAGTACTCGGTGCATTCATGTAGTCTCTTTGCCGCGCGTGTGCTCCTGATATTGGGGTCGAGCCGGTGCATCGATGCAAGCGGTCATTGTGACGATGTGGCGACGCGGCGACGGCGACGTCACGACGCGCGCGTCACTCTGGAGTATGTTGACTCGACTGGCCCTGCCTGCAGCGGTTGTAAAATGGACGACGATGCCACACGCATTCATAGCGAGGAATTAAATTGGATCATATATGTAGAACATCATTGGAGTGGTAATAAATACACGATAAAACTATGGCAAATGCATTACGGCAAGTGGCAGATCTAAACTCTAAGATTTATTGAACTATACTACAAGAGTGTATTGGAATGTTCGCGGTCTAACCAAGAATGACAGTCGTATACGATGGACACGATTCTCGTAATGTCTTTTGCATATCGCTATAGATCTGCTTTGACGTTAACTACTTTTTGTGAGTTGATGACTGCTCCTTGTTCAATTTTGTCCATTTTGCAAAATGACACTGACAAGCAAGATAAAAAGTTTAGTAAAAGAAAACGAATGACAGCATGTGAATGTAAACATTTGAGTATAGAGAGAATAATATGGCATTGTTGTCCGCGAGAAAAAATGGGAACTTGACCTGGAGGCCGAGAACATTTCAGTGCTCGTAGTACATAGTTGGTTGGCTGGTTGGTGGGTATCTAAGCTACGGTGAATACGCCATACCAAGATGTTTCATCGAACTTTATCGTTATATTACCCTGCGATGAACGTAAAGACTTGATAGACGGAGACGATCCACGTACCCAACACGTCACCAACAACCTGCGAGAGTCTAACTCCTTACCGCGAGGCATTAACACATTTTAGAGGCTCAGTGGGGCCCTCGCCCATGTCAGATTTCTCCGATCACAAAGGTTCGAAGTCGCTTGCACGGCTTCAACCTTTACAGAGTCAATTCTTACGAAATTATCACGGATCCAAGGCGTCCTTTACTCGGCATGGTCACCCGAGATTGAGTGGACAACGGATAGACACTAAAGGTATATATCTACCCCCGCTCTATAGAAAAACACGCGCTAATCAGACCCCCCTCCCCCTCCCGGCTGTTCATTGATTGAGCACTGACCAGTGCATCAACCATCTATGGCCGCCCGATGTGTTCCCCCAGATCCGTCGCACAGCGGGTTCAGCAGGTTAGTCCCTCTTCGGGGAGACTACCGGATGGGGGTTGAACCGTGAGTCGGACCGACCAATGATAACAGAAACTGGCCACCAGGCCCTAGCTGCATTAGTACACAGGTGGGTAAGTCCTTAAAAGTTCTCGAACTGGCTACTGGATCTTTGAAAATGGATTATTTGACTGTAGAATACTTATATTTTGTTCCGGGTGTTCGTCATTCTTTTTTTTATTTTGGCGTTATTTTGAAAATTTTGAGTTTGCATTACCATCGACTAAATCGAGGATATGTTGAATAGTGTTTTATTCCCAAAAATTAAGACTAAACTAATATGCAATACCCTGTCAAATAAATACCGGAATTGATCATTGTAACCCAAAATTGTTTTGTCATCTTTGAGACCCCATTTAATGCGACATCCTTCCGCTATCGAATAATCCAGTCGTCGAAACACATTTTATAGGCATTTTCCGATATGGTCTTTGCGAATTATGTTCTATGGCCCCACACAATGGTAATCTAAGTTTGGGGATCAGAAAAAGTCATACGGGATCATATCTGGTGAATGCGTTAAGTTTATGGTCAAAAATTCGTGTACAATGAATTGTGGATGTGTTGGATGCAATATGCGATAATTCTTCTTCCACAAATCTGCTCTTTTCGGGCGAACGCTCAATTGATAATATTTAATAAATATATTGCATTGTATTGCTATATTTTTTTCGACCAATAAACCGATTTGAATTTGAATGTGAATAAGGGAAGCACTATCTGAACATAACCACACACTTGCAAAAACACACCCTCACACATAACCTATTTTATGACATAATAAAAATTGGAATTATTCTTATCGTAAAGTTTCCAGGTCTCTTTTTTATTTCCCTTTACTTGTAATTTTTTTAAATTCTTTCTTGACAAATTAGTTTTGCAATATGTAGTGTTTCCTAAAGTCAAAAATGTTGCATTACGTTAATATGTGGCGACCTTATATTTTGTTAATTGCATTAATTCTGTATTGCTGTACGATTTCTAAATAAAATAAAATAATAAAACTTTATAAACATTGTAGCTAAGTATTTTGATTTATCAGTTTCGAGAACTTAACTGCAGAGTGTAGCTCCCTGATGTCTCGCCGCGCTCGGTTCACCAATAACCTTGACATCGGCGGTCGATGCACCGCACTTGCACGGTATTATTTATATTCGCTCTCGTGTACTCAGAATACGCCCCAGAATGCATCCAAGGTACAGGCAGCCAGCCGACGACTGAAGGAGGGAGAAGGGGGAGGGAAGGAGTGGGACATCGGCGACGCAGCAAGGGGGGACTTCCCCTCATCGCGGGAGTACAATAGGCCCCTTAAGAATAGTTCCTCTCTCGCGCATTCATTCTGAGTTCGTCGCCTTAATGCACCAATTGCAATCAGTCACCGGAGATGTCACTTAATGAATGAAAGAGAAACACTGCTTTCTATGTATATCTTTGTCTGTAATAGTTATATTGCACTGATAATCAACTAACGAATAATGACATATAAATGAAAACTAAACGATTGACATTCTTCACCCAGACAAAATTGTCTTATTTGAACAACTTTTAACTCACCAATTTAATCGAGTTCGCTCATGCCTAAACATTCTCCCCCGAAACTAAATCCCGAACGTTCCAGTGACTCATCCAAAAGCCCTACGAGCTGTGTTCGGCTGGATGCTCCAGATATGTTTAACCTTATCAAGTGCTGCGACTCATAAGGTCGACGACCTGGTCCCGGACCCTTTATAAATAGGTCAATATATATACGCGCCCGTCATTTTATTGCCTCGAGCGTCGCTTGTTTAAAATCTTCAGCTTTGCATTTGCGCTATCTGTCGAAATTTAAAAAAAATGTGATACGATAACAGCAGTCTTCATTGTCCACATTTCGTCACAATCTTGTCTCTAACGTCTGTATCGCTGTTATTATAAAGTCTGACTCTGTAGCCTGTTCTATATATTAAAGGCTATTGCATGTATCAAAATTCAACAAAATATCAGACAGGTCGGAAAAAACTGTGTCA
>JAOPUG010000215.1:8976604-8991208 GCA_027564375.1 Micropterix facetella | reverse complement strand
AGGAGTTGCTCCGCAAGCTGGGCCGACCAAAACACAACGGCCATTATATCCCAGGCTCCACGGAGCCATTATGACCCTATGCGTTATGAGCAATATGATGTGCGGCGTATACTTTGGGTGTCATTTGATTGATGCGTTCTTGATGAAAGGCAGCATTTAAGGCACGAATTTTCTCACGCGATTTCAGACTTTGATTTGCCCGCTACCTCTTCTGACTTTCATTAGCCAAGCGATGTTTTCTAGAAACAGGATCTTAACCTTTAAAAAAATGTGTTGAAATTATTATATTTCATTGCAAATATATAAAGGTCATGCCAAACGCCAAATAGATCCCCATCCGATCCGGTAAACGTTACGCCGTGCCAAAACTTCATCCAACTTCGAACTCTTAATATAATTTCAAAACATAGGTACCACATGCGTCATGTAATGGCTCATTCCTTTTTCGAATTTCTAATTTCGTACAAATGCACTTCAGTGTTACCGAATCAGTGAGTCAGTGATGAGTGTAACTATATTTTACGACGACGATTATAATCAATACTATATATAACAGCGACGCATTTAATGTCGCTTCATCAGGGCGAAATTCGGGAAAGTATATGATACCGTATATTAACCAGATTTTTTAAATTGTTTTTCGTCGTTTCGGACGGCTAGCCGCGCGGCGGGTGGTTGTAGCAAGAGCACATGCGCTTTTTTTTCTTGTCTTATGTGGGTCGTCCCGTAGCACGGCGGAAACCGGCAATGAGATCCCGGATAGGCTAGTGCGATAATTGTTTGTAAGTTAATAAAAAATGAATATATAGCAAGATTTTGGGACCGGGGCGAGGGGTGCTTTTATGCTATTATGCCGTGCACGCCACTGCTCACGTGTTCAAGAGCTCGGTGTTAATCAATGTTAGATTTGCGATAAATAAGGCAGAATCAAACGGAAACACAGTGTTTTATGATATTATGTAATTGACGTTTTTCACACTGACCACTTTGAATGTGGGATAAATTCGGATTGATTTAGAATTCCAACTTTTTGTTATGAGGTCTATAAAAAATAAAAATAAGCGTTTTTTTATGAGGTCAGGTGCTGGCGTTATACATTACTGGCACAACGTTAACGCAAGTGTGTACTTTTAAGGACTGCAAACAATGATGGAGAAGCTCTTGATTAAACAACTGAGCCTGGGCAATCGCTCTTCGATAGTGCAATTAAAGCAAACAATCGTAAAGTTGCAGGAGTTGCATCTAGAGACTTTTCGTCACCCAACGCACTCACAAAACCTGACGACTTTCATTTTCGCGGAATTTGAGCGCCAGTTAAAAACGCCTTCAAATCATTCATTGATACGAGTGTTTTACAACATTATTCGCCTCATTATTAAAATGGCAAAACTGCATATATAATACGGGTAAATATATGGATTAATTAAATATATATTTTATGGTTTTGAATTGACTTAATGGAATGGCAACTACGTAAGAAGGACCAACTACAATATAGATTCCGGTAAACCAGAAAAATGTTATCACTATCGCTGTATCTATACAACTAACTAAATGGACAAAATAATAAAGTTCAATGTTTCATTGTCTATATAATCTGGCGATTCAGCACAACAGAGAAGGTACCACGGCTGCGACCTGAACGCTAGACCAAGTCTTTAGGAGCCAACAAGTTTTCCGAATTGGCCGGTAGGACCTGCTACCACGGGCAACGCTTACACAATGGAGTACCTGCCTAAAAGTACACACTTATACCACGAGGAAGATGTGAGGGATCTTGGGTTTCAGCAAAAACACTGAGAGAAAACATGTACATGGGTTCCTTAAATAACGAAACAAGGACACGGTTTCATAAAAACGATATGCCATCTTTGATAATGTATGAAGAATAATGGTGTAAGACCATTGCCGTCATGTCAAACGTCGTTGCCGAATTTTCGTGTGTGGCAGTGGTATACGTACTGCATGTCTGGAGCATTTGACTTCCAAAACGCCAAAAGTCGTCAGTTGTCTTGCTAAATAGCCGTGTGCTTATCGATTGTATGAGACGTCATTGTCAGTGATTATGTCAGTATGATCCGTCTGGAGTATCCGTTACATCTCAACGTTTATTAATCACGAGAAAAGATTGATATTAAGGATTTGAGGTATCTTTGATTTAGTACAGATATTAACGTACCATAAGTATTTGTATGTAGGTAGAATGCCATGTAGCATAACGCGTATTATATGGATAAAATATTCGCCGGCCGCTCCACCTGCAAGTTCTCGGTCAGTGCTACGCGACCTCGGGTCCTTCACCCCGTTTCAGCGAGTCCAAGTTCAGCTCGCATCGCACTACTGGCTGCCCGGCGCCAACCGACTAGGAAGCCATTAACGTAATGGCGAAATTTTATTACCGCGCGCGCTCGGCGACCTATCTTGGGCATTTGCTTAAGTGCAGCCAACAAATGCAAGAAAAACTATATTTGAAAACAGCTGTAACTTTCTAGGCCTTAAGGTCCACCTCTCTCAAACGGTGAAAAATGGACATTTTGCAGTCAAATTTAAGTGACTCCCACGTGCATTTAAACAATAATAAAAATATGAGTCTTGTGACAAATTTCTTAATCGTTGGTACTACGATGCGAAATTTCAATATTTTGATTTATTCCGAATAGAAATAAATAAAAGCTGAAGTCATAACCTTTCTATAATTTGCAGTTTTCTTGGAATCTATAGGGGCAAACAACGTGAAACTATATTGGTAAAACGTACCAAGTAAATGATTAATATATTATGAAAGCATATTTTTCATTGTTTTAATTTTTTCATTATATGGCAAAAAACCAAAAGAGATAATATTTGTCATGAGCAATTTCAGAAAAATGGTATCACCAGGAAAGCAATAATAGTCGTTCGGTGTATTGTTCTCAGCTGGAGTATCGCTTGACAAATCATTCCGCTTAATGTAGCCGATAGCGACGCCTTAAGGGTCTACACCACATAAACTCTAAAAATATCCCTTCATAGGGTCACAATTGCATAAGTATTAATATTATATAATTATACAAGTACCTACATAGACGAATTTAGTGTATCCCGATTAAAGTCTCATTTTTAAGCTTCTAAATACTGTGAATCAGCGAAAAAGCTCAAAAATGAATTTGCTAGGTTCATATTCTTCACTATTTAAAACATATGTCGTCAAACGTAGCCTATTTGATCTCAAACACAATAAGTCAAAGAACGTATTAAATGATTAGACACCTTTCAGTGTGTACATTTTTTTTATTATTAAATTGATTAAAAAAAACGTTTTTTTTTGAAGACTGTTATGCCCTTTTGGCTGATTTTTATTGAAAAACTGATAAAATCTAAAAGAGTGACTACTGGTTTAGAGGGTTCACCAACTTACTGACTCAGAAATCGACACAGGGTTATTAACAATCGTGGTGTTATTTTGGCTGGTTTTTATCGATATTATTCATAAAATATAGAATATTAATAAATAAAACTATAATCTTGTGAAATTTCAAACCTTTATCTAACTACGTATTCGTATAACCATATGTATAGTTGAAACCATTGTACTTATACCTTTTATTTTGGTTATGCAAGGTATTATTTTGGCGCTTCCTCGTGCACCCCACTTTAAATATTCTAATCAACTTCCAGACAACTTGAGAAAACAAAAAAAAGCGGCATTTAAAACGAGGTGATTTTTTAATGTTATTATAATGCTACAGCTGCGAGAAATGTATACTTTCTTTTTATAACTTTTTTTTATTTATTGTGCTTATAATAGTGGCCTTTTATTTCTCCTTTTATTATTTCCTTTTCCTAGATGTACTTATTTTATTGAAGTTGTATTTTACTATTGTACTGATGTTATTGAAGTTGTATTTCTTCCATCGCTATTTTTATATACATATATTTCTGGCATCTATATAATTATTTTATGTTTAATTTTGACTTTTATAAGTTATTTTCTCACTTTTTATCTACCTTACTTACTTACTTACTATTTGTATACTTGTATATAATTTTGATGTTATTTGAATACTTTTCTAGTTTGCTTGACGATTTGTATCTGATGATTAACTACGTTTTTATTATTTTTAATATACTACTGTAGTAGTTATAGTAGGTAGGTTTCTAGACTGTATTTATGTGTATTGGAACGTTGTATCTTTTATTTTTTGTAATTATTTACACCCGGATAGGGGTTTATAAAATAAAATTTGATTGATTGATCGTTATACAATGAATATTCTCTCGCATCTAGTTTAATGCAGTGCCAGGCAGCCGAAGGGCGAATGATGCCTGAACCTAACCTAACTTTAGGACAGAGGCCGCGGTCATCTTTTCTGTAGTCCCCCAAGAACTGGTTGTACCAAGAACCAAGCTCTGGCAGCAGGGTCTTTTAAAATATAATATCGCCCTTTCCATATAATATGTAACTAATAGAGTAGAACCTCTCATAATAAATAATTCGCATTATAAGTAAAACAAATTTTTAAAAAATAGTGTCGTTTCGCAACGCTGATTTTTCATGGTCACTCGCTTGAGGACTTTCCGCGCGCAAATTGTGCGCCGGGACTTTTAGCGCGGCAGTGGGTCAGTCTGTGTTCAGCGTTCCGTTAGCATGTTAGTGTCGCTTGTCATCACACATTTTTACATATTTGTGTTCAGATATTATTTGTGAATTTTTGTCCAAAGTTTAATAATCCTTGCAAAAAAAGTCCTCGAAGAAAAAGCCACTAGAAGCAGTCATAAGAGAATAAAAACAACTAGAAATGGAACGTCAAATCAATGAAAAGCGAGAACGAAGTGTGACCGTAACTGGCCATCTAGCACGCACATACAATCGGTCTACATCAACGATTTGCACTATCCTCAAGAACGAGGGCAAGATTAAGAAGATAGACTTCAAAGAGGTTGTAAAGAAATTCTGCGAAACGGTGACGTATTCTTGACGATGTTAAAAGGTTGCTTCTCATATGGATAAACGAAAAGCAATTGCAAGGTGACACAATTAAGGAAAACATCGTTTGTGAGAAGGCGAGAGTTATTTTTGTCGACCTCGTTGAGAAGATGCCAAGGTCATCAACTGCCGAAAAAGAAGTACAACTTAAGGGAAGTCGTGGATGGTTCAAAAAGTTTAAGAGATGAACCGGCATTCACAGCGTTATGGGACACGGCGAAGCAGCAAGTTATGACACAAAGGCAGCAGAGAACTTATCAGCGATTTCAAGAAGCTTCCTAGATTTTGAGGTTTACCTGCTGCAACAGGTTTTTAATTGTGACGAGACGGGTCTCTTCTGGAAAAATGCTGAAGCGAACCTATATAACAACAAAGGAGAATACTTTGCCCCACTACAAGCCAATAAAAGACCGTTTCGCGCAAGGATATACCCGGGGGGGGGGCAAGGGGTCCAGACCCCCTCCCCCGAAAATGTTATAGTTACGACACACAAAATCCCTAACCATAATGCCGGACTAAAGAGCTTCTATTTTACTACATAAGATATGTGTCGATAATGCGCAGAACCTGTCAAATCTACTTAGATGGATATGTGTCTGAGGTCACATTGGAGAGTGAATATCGCCTATGGCTGAAAAGTGGAAAATGCTGATCAAACTTCAATCGAGAGAGACGCTATTGAAGTGTTGGCTAAGTGCGATGCTGCGTTTTATCCACATATAAATACACTATTAAAACTGTTAGCGTAGCTCTCTGTATCTACCGCAAGCGTTGAAATATAGTTTTCAAATTTAAAAACATTAAAAACTTATTAACGCAATAAAATGGCAATGATCGTCTAACAGGTTAGTTTTGATGTCGGCCCACTCAAATTAGACAATTTCAGCGAATTCAAGACGTTTACATTGTTTACTGTAACATTGTTTATTTTGTGAATTATTAAATAATTTGTGAAAATTGATGTGCTTTTTATTTCTGAGAAACTTCTGAGAAACACTAATCATTTGCCTGAACCTGGACCCCCCCCCCACCCCGTCCTGACAAAAAAATCTGGGTACGTGCCTGAGTTTCACGCTGCTATTTTGTGCCAATGCAAGCGGCTATTTGAAAATGAAATCGCTGGTTGTTTACCATTCAGAAAATCAACGAGGCGTCAATAAGTGTAATGTCCAGAAGAGCAGAGTTAATGTGATGTGGAGATCCAACAAGAAGGCATGGGTGATACGTGACAGTCATTCAGTGAAAAAATGTTTGCTTGAGATGAATCTGCCACTCCATGTCTTGCTTATTATGGACAACGCATCTGCCCATCCTCCAGGCCTGCAAGACGATCTCCTTAAAGAATTGAATTTTATCCGGATACAGTTTCTGCCTCCAAACACCACTCAGTTACTCGAGCCTATGGACCAGCATGCTATTTCTAACTTTAAGAAACTCTACACTAAAACACTCTTCGAGCGTCGTTTTGAGGTGACTGAAGGGACCAATGTCACCCTCTGAGGGTTTTGGAAATGTCATTTCCACATTGTTGCTTGCCTCAATATTATTGATAAGATGTGGGAAGGCGTTACCAAGAGGACCCTTCCTTTTGCATGGAGGAAGATTTAGTCAGAGAGCGTTGTCGAATGTGAATTTGAGGGGTCTGAGAAGGTACCTGTGGAGTCTGTAGTCAATGAGTTTATGTCTTTGACCAATATAATGCAACTATAGGTGGATAACAATGCTATCGATGAGCTTGTGGAAGAGCATAGCCAAGAGGTGATCACCGAAGAGCTTATAGTTGCGTCGTGTTTGGAGTTTTGGAGAAGAGTTTGTCAGCGGAGAAGGAGGAGGTAGCAAAACAACAATCTTCTGGCGCAATAACAGAATTACTAAAAGCATGGGAAACCGTTGCATCGTATATTCAGAAACCAAATTTTGAAGCACCGGCAAAAACAAATGTCTCTAGACAGCTTTCAAGTAAAAAATAATTAGTTTTGTGTCATAAATTCATAAACTATGTAATTATTTGGTTTTTGTTTGTTTCCTGCAAATCGAAATCGCATTCCAGGTTGGTTCGTTCCGAGATTTAAAAAAAGATGGAGATTATTTACGCTCCTTAACAATTTATAGTATTTTTCTTTGAATAAATGTTACAATAAAAAATTGATTATTTTTTTGGGGAAGGAACGTATTATCGTCTTTTAAATTAATTTATATGGGAAAAATTGTTTCGGTTTTTGAGTTATTCACATTACGAGTAAAATTTTGGAACGAATTGCTCGTTATGAGAGGTTCAAAAACCATAATTTCTGTAAACCCCCACTCTCTTGGGTTTAAGTTTGAGGCATCTCAATTTCGAAATTTGGCACGACCGCTTTTGTCTATTCCTCCATATGAGAAGTTTAAAACTATTGAAGTCACATCTGCAAAGTTCTCCATTTCCTTATGCAGTAGTGGTGGTTATTACATTCTAAAGGGGAAAACGTAATCAAAGAAACCGCAAATCCCTGTTTTCCGCAGCACGCCGTCTGGCCAGCAGACGCCCAACGCGACGCGACGCGACGCCCGCGCCCGCCAGCTCTTGCCACAGATTAGAAGAGTTCTGTGCACTAGATCAGCCATAAACAAAAATCTTAAAAGTTTGAGTATTAGCGATTTAAAGAGTAAAATTGTTATTTTGTCTCTCGCCAATCTGAAGAGGTAGCATGGTGTCTCATCTAGTGAATGCGGTGCTTATTCGGACATTCGTTGAGTTTCTGATCAAAAATGCATCAAGAGTGACGATATATCGGAATGGCAGTGTTGTCGATGTTTCAAAAAGAAACCCCCGCTTTTCTTTGCAAAAATGTCCGATTTTAGCCATTTTAAAAAAAAATGTGTTATTTTACCCCCCAGATAAATATATTTTGTTAATTTTCTCGAATTAGTTATTTTGCTACAAGTCTGAATGAAATGAAATGAAAGAAACTGCATTATATTTCTGAAATTTAGGTTTTATTTTTAACAATTACACTAATATTTATACCTAAAAACGAATATACATATAATACAGTAGTAACTACATACAATACAGTATTAATTACACTACATATATGCAGTATTGTAATTACTACTGTATTATACATATATTACAGTAGTAGTATATGTAACTACATATAATACAGTAGTAACTACATACAATACAGTAGTAAAATTTACATTCCTACATATGTAAAAAACTAATTTACATTCATTACTAACATAGCCCTGCACTAAAAGGTTGGTTTTTATTGGCGAGCATTAGACACTTCGGTGATTATTGTAAAATAAAATCAAAAAATATTTTTAAACATCGTTTACTTTTACCCACTTTTTTCTATCCCCATTTTTATCTCGCATTCACTCGAAAAATCCCCGCTTATCGGTTAAAATCCCACAAATCGGCAACACGGCGGATGGATCATAATCAAAGAATTGTTGTTCCACAAACCTACCCTTTACGAGCGATCGTTTTCTCGCAGTCGCCTCATAACGTCCAAAAAATATTCTTTATTATTTGTAAGACTGCTTGCTACTCCGCAGCTCTGGAAGGAATATAGTTTTTTCGGGACTTTGATATATATTTTTTTCGGATTCGACTCGCTTTCGAATCGGCATACCGAGGTTAGCGTCTGATTTTCATGTCAAACTCATAATCCCTCCTTTGTTCACCCATTATGATATGTTTGAGGAATGTTGGGTCCGAATTGCCTCATTTCTGTCGTGATAACTTTTTGAAGAAGATGCCTATCCTATCCTAACCAACAGGTCGTCTATCCTAACCAACAGCTGTAAACAAACTAGTTGACAGGTCGCGCCAAAACCCTACGCGACAATTAAATACATTTCTACCGACTACCAACAATTTTATTTTTGTCTTGCTTTTACAAGGCATTTTTAAATGAACAATTTCCGATATTAATTTGACAGTATGTACATTTAAATTAAGTCGGCATTTTGAAAAAGTGTTTACAAATTTATTAGTCAATTTTTTGATGTCTCACAGGTAGCTTAGGAGTATCCTAAGTAGATTGGGCGTTTCCTATATTAATCGCTAGCTGAAGGAAAAGAACGATTACCTCTTATTACATTTTACAGGAGACACGAAAGACAGTGTACTGAAAATTATTCTTAGGTAACCATATTAGTAAAACTCAAAATTAAATCATGTTGATCGATAAGAAGTTGCTACCAATTTTTCATTTCGAAAATGTGACGTTTTTCAGTAGATTTTTTGCAGTAAGTCTTGCAGAAGAGTTTGACTGAGTTAAATCCCGAGGCGTTTCAACGAACTTTACCGTTATATCGCCTCGAGATGAGCGCAAGAGCTTTGGACAATTCAATCCACAAGTCCAGCTCAACCACCGCCCGTCAATGCCAACCCTTTCGGCGAGACACTGAGTAAAGACACACAGTGGGCACGCTCGCCCCCAGACTACCAGATTAGGACGGATTTCTCCGCCCGTCCGAACCGTCTGGTTATAGGCTAGAAGTCGTTCGCGCAACCTCTACATATCGTAATAACGTGGCATTCCGTAACTCGTAAATATCGCGGACCCGTGGCGTCCTTTACTCGGAATGTCACTCGAGATCGGGTGGCCATCGGGTCATTCTAAGGATAGGCGACGACAGGTCGACACTACCCAATACATCAACCGCCCAGGGCCGCCGGATGTGTTACTTCAGATCCGACCGCATAGCGGGTTCACAGGTTTATCCCTCTCCGAGGAGGTTGCCGATAAGAGTTGAGCTATGAGTCGTGTCGACCGAGTTGTCAAATTGGCCATATGACTCGAGCTGCACGGCCCTATTAGACCCCAACCTTCCTATTAGTAAGTATGCAGTTAGAGCTCAGTAGAGAATTAAAGAATTGTGTTATTTTACTTGCGTATTATTCATCAATATTAATTTTATTTGATAACACCGACGTAAAGAGAAAACTAAAAAGGACAAAACCATTTGAGTTCGTTTAGTGTATTGATAGTGTTATTAGTGCTGAGAGTGTTATACGTAAAGTGTTTTCTCCTTAATAGAGAAAATAGGAAGAGTGTTAATACACACTCTTAGTTAAGTCAATATTAGAAATTTAAAATACTTATTAGTTTTAAGGCTAGATTGTATTCCAAATGGTATACCACATATCCAATGTTGCATATCATTTAAAATTAATAATAATAATAATAATTTTAATACTTTGTGATACGGCAGTAGATGCTTTCATGATTGCTGTAAAAACGTTACAATCTTATGAAACAATTACCTTTCTGCGGTATAGTATTCCAGCTGCGATACAAAAATACTGTTTTCCATTCTAGTGTAATAATAACGGAGTTATGAAGTATTCAATTTTCAGATTATAACATTTTCAATTCAAAATCCACTGAAGATGTCGAAAAGTGACGCAAGTGTTGTATTCAGTGGCCTCAGTATTCTATGTCAAGTTTATTTTTTTGTAGGGTCAGTATTAAAGGATTTATATTTTTTTTAAATTTTGAAAAGGCAGTCATTTTTTAAATCTCGGCATTAGGATATGAACACACACACACATACACACATTTTCCAGAAATCTCTTTTTTTGGATTCCCAGACTTTAAAACGTGGAGCAAACTCGAATTCTAAATATTGCTTTAAAACAAGACTTTCCCTATTTACATACTTTGTGTAACAAGAGATACAATTTTTTGGGAAAGTAAAAAAAATACATTTCGACTAAAGTGACAAACGTTCCCTTTCTGCAGTTAGCTATGCATCTAATATAAAACCATACAACTCCACATTAATCTGTGCCGTAGGGTAGGGAAGGGAGGGAGAGGGGCAGGAGGTGGGGCTGAAGGGACGTTGCAGAGGGAAGAAGACGGTGCAATAAGGGTGGAGAGGAAGTTTGAAAGGGGAGGACGAGGGGACATGTCTAGACGGGTACTCTGCCGAGTGCCTCTATAGGAAACAAGGGCATGCGATGAAAACACTTCCTACTCGCGGCCATTATATAGCTGCAACAAAGCGACGGAAGATGGAAATATTGCGTTCGCAATTGTCGCCCGTCAACAGCTTTTCTCACACGGGGAATACTGATGAGATACCTCATTGAACACACAGATATACATAAAATGTTACACTATAGTTATTTTAGGGTTTATAGAAAGCGCGTACAGTCTGACGAAGTTTTATTTCTCTTTATTTCTTAAGGCCTTCATTACTGTAAATAATGAGCACAGATCGATGGGGTATCACTACTTACGCCATCAGCCTGTATCGAAGGTTATCCTGATATAACTGTCGATTCTAGTTCAAGAGTTGCTAGAGCAAACTTATCAGGAACACGATATAGCCTTTTCGATATAACCTATATTCATGTCCTAATATATCCATATCTATTTATTATTATGTATTTGTCTATGAAGTTGCCGTTCGATATAGAATATTTAGAACAACATTTAAAGATGAACATGAAAAATATTTATCTTATTAAACGAAATATTGACCGCTTTTTTCTAGGTAGTTCTGCTATTTTAATCTGATTTGCTTAACGCCTCTATACTGTTAAACTGTCGTGGACAGGAATCAATGAATGCTTTGTAGGCGTTTCACTGCCCAAATTCCGTAAAAAGCGCGAGTAACCACAAGTCTTCAGTCGCAGCTCCGGTTGCTCCAGTTTGCTGTGACGTGCTATGTTGTACAGAAGCAGTAGCGAAGAGCGATTGACCAGACTCGGCTATGCCATCAAGAGCTTCTCCATTATTGCTTGAAAGTACATTATCTACTATGCCACACCGCAAGAAGCTGTAATGATAACACCGGCACATGACCTTATATTCAAAATAACGCAAATTAAAAAAAAACCACGATTGCAAACTCGAAAACATGGCAGGGGAAAACCCAAGGATTTGTGAAACTTCGGCCCATACGATTACCTACATTTTGACCTCGTTATATTTGTCTAAACAAATGGATTAACCCTGGGCAACTTGTACCTACCTCATTTTACGCGTCTCATCATGGCCAACAACGTTTCTTTTTGGATTTCTACCGTTAATTCCGTTTTAAGCAGTAAAAGTGTAAAAACCGTATAATTCTGATATTTTTTCATTTTTGTCAAAACGATGGATTGACCCCAGGCGAATGTATCTTGTTTTACGCGATCCGTCACGATCATCCACTTTTTGTTATATTATTTCCACCGTTTATTCCGTTTTAAAATCTTAAAAAGCAAAAATCCGTAAAATGATGTTTTTGGTCATTTTTATCTAAACAAGTGGATTTGCCCCAGGGGACAGCTACCTCATTTCACGCGTCTCATAATGGCCAGCAACTTTTGTGTTATTTCTACCGGTAATTCCGATTTAAGTAGTAACAGCGTAAAACCCGTAATATTCTGACTTTTTTGGTAACCCTAGGCGTCATGTACCATGTCTCGTCACTATCATCAACTTTTATTATCGGTATTTCCCCCGTTTATTCCGTTTTAGGCTCTAACAAGGCAAAAATCCGTAATATTCTGACTTCTCGTCATTTTTGTATTAACAGATGGATTGATTCCAGGCAACATGTACCTCATTTCACTCGTCTCATTATGGCCAATAACTTTCTGTTGCTATTTCCACCGTTTATTCCATTTTAAGCTCTAAAAATGCAAAAAACTGATTTTATAGGGACAATTTGACGTAGTTTACTCGAGTTATCATGCATAGTGACATCCACACATCCACACATCCAGACAGACAGATATTTTGGTTTAAATGGACTCTAGGACGTCGAGAAAAGTCTTTTTGGACGATTTAATTTCGTTACATTTTTCGTATGATTGTAATACTTCGGGCCTACGCAGGGTGGGCCGAAGTAATATCCAAGCAATAACAAACAACTGAAAAACAAATGAATAACTGATGGAATAACGTCGCTTTGAATTAAAATGTATTTGTATTTGGGATTGCAAGTACAAATTGGCCGGTGTGAAAAAAACGGTACGGATCTAATATATGTAAGAAACCATGGAATGGAATGGAATCGCAGCGTGTATAAAGGAATGGAGCGCATTGCGTCTGCGTTCCATTTTATCCAGCAGCGACAACGCCCTTCTTGCCCCTGAATTTGTGTTCAGTTAATAGGGTAACCATAATGAGACGAGGGACAGCATTTATTTTGAATATAAGAGGTACACCAAAATACTCAAGTTTCATCAAAGTAAGCAGAATACCTTCTTGGTTTGAAGAAATTTCGACTTATTTTTGGACATTGCATTTTATTGCATTTGACTTTAATCTTTGAGAAGGGAGTCCTCCTTCTTTCAAAATTAAAATATCATTATCTTCACTGCGTATAACTCCGCGACTTGTAAGTAATAGGTGTTTTTTTAGAGGCTTTGTTTTTAAATTGGCAACATTTTTTCCAGCGACAGCCAATTTGACAGCTAACAGCTGATTTCTGCTCAATTCGGTTTGCCATTTTACCATGTATATACTTAAGCCAGAATAACGCTTACAAATTTATTTCGAGGATCATGGTTCGGTTCGCGAAAGTACCGTGAGCTACGTCCGTTTTACGATGAAGCTCATTTTTGGTTAAACGGCCACGTCAATAAACAGAATTGCAAAATTGGGCGTGGAGAAAACCCAGAAGCCTTTGTTGAGATGCCCTTACATCCACTAAAAGTAACTTTTTTGTGTGCTTTATGGGCAGATGGAATCATGGGCCCATATTTCTTAAAAGATGTTGTCTGCCGGAATTTCACCGCCAATGGAGAGCGCTATAGAGCCATGATTGCTGTCTTCTTCGTTCCTCAGTTGAATAGTATTGATGTGGCAGAGCTTTGATTCCAATATGGCGCCAACATGCCATACAGCGTGCGATACCATCAATTTATTGCTGGAAAACTTCCGTGAGCGCATAATTTCGCGTAATGAACCTGTCAAATGGCCTCTATGATCGTGTGATCTCGCACCTATGAGATTACTTTCTTTGGGGATATGTGAAGTCACTAGTCTACGCCGATAAACCACAGACGTTGGATCACCTGGAAGTCAACATTCGCCGCGTTGTTACCAATATACAGCCCCAGTTGCTCGATACTATGGTCAAACATTGGACGATTGCGCTACATTCGAGCCAGCCGTGGCGCCTATATGCCCGAAATCATATTTAAACACTAATGGCATAAAATTCTCTTTTAAATAAAGCCAAAAGCATGGTCATTAACATAATTTTTATGTGTTTTATTTCATTTTAAATGTGTGTACCTCTAAAACAAACACTCTTTACCAGCTAGATAGATATTGGTAATAGAAAAATAGGCGAACCCATGTCACATGTCAAATTGTAATATATCACGGAAAGCTAAAGTACGACCATTTAGCCCGGCGTGCGGCGTCGAACTTCTTTAAATTGTAGCTAATATAAATGATTATACATTATACTATGTGCATACATAATGTATAAGTAATTCATATGAAATATTTCTTATTTCTGCTCAGTATACGATGTGATATATTATTATTATACCTGTAATAATGACTTTATATTAGGCATATATTCTTTTTTACATAATATTACTGTGCTTCTTTTTGGCCAATTCGTAGTATTACATAGGACGGGCCATATAGTCTGATGCATGCCGTGCGTTTGTTTGTTTTTTTATCAGTCTA
>JAOPUG010000215.1:8930615-8940809 GCA_027564375.1 Micropterix facetella | reverse complement strand
GTTTATATGTGACAGTGTTTGAGAACCTCTTTTTTATAATAAAAACATATTTCTTGTTGATCACATAAAAAATTAAACACATTTTCTATCCATCATTATGTCCACGGTTGAAAGGCAAAGTGACTAACGAGCTATTGAATAAACTTTACAATAGAGTCATTTATAATGTGCAGTTTTCGTAAAAAAAATATTACAATTTAGTTAATCAATCAATTTGATAGTGGATGGCATGGTTAAATACATTGTTTTCCCTTCGCAGAACCTCCTTGTTTCGTGTTTTTTTAAAAATACACGGCTTTTTAGTCAAATGATCAGTTTTATATACTATATCTATTTATATACTATATTTATATACTATATATATTTATATAGTTACTTATGTGCCTTATCAATAAATATTATGGGAGAGTAAAGGCTTTATAAGCCATAATAGTAATATTAAGAGTATGTCTATATTACTAATGTGTTTTTTTAAACAAATATACACGAAAATAAAAATGGTTATAACCCATATTATAATTTTATCCGATATTTGAAGAAAATCTCATCTTGCAATATTGCATGTTTTCATTTGTGAAGGAAGAATGCCCCTTATATTATTCTGCAGTAAGACGAAAGGTCTTATGCGGTATGTATTGCTTTTAAGTGCACTATGACGTCATAAGAATGTGAGATGACGACATAAGAACCATTGTATGACATTTTAATAATACGAAATAGTTAAATTAATTTAACGAGTAATGAAAAGGTTAAATTTGTAATACGCGATTATATGGTAAGATGAAAATAGTAAAAAGGTGTATTGTTTAGCTTTTTGCCGAAATACTTATAATTTTTTTTAAAAAGGTTACATTTAAAAAAAAATGAGTAATTTTAATTGACTGAAAAGCCAAAAATATGCTCCGATCGCCACGAAACCGGGCTCATTAGACGTAGAAAATTTGTGCCAAAATGACTCGTTAGGTTTGGTACTTTGCCTTTCAAGCATCGATGTTGTTTTTTGAAAATATTTAATGATTTTTTTTTTATTGTGAATTGAGAGTTCAATAATTCTAAACTGCTTTATGAGAGTTTTTGGTACATAGCAGTGCCTGATGACGTAGAGTAAATTGAAATATTACATACTCGAATTCCATTTCCAAATCTAACAAAATCGCTCTCATTTGTTAATGCGACAAGTCCAAGCTTCGTGTACTATTAACGTGTCGTGAGCCAGTTATATTATATAGGTACAATTTAATACTGTTTCCATCAATAATATGGAGTGGTAATTTGACAGTCACGCAAGAGCGGCAATGAAGTGACGCCGCTGCTAACAAGAAGTAAGTGTGTAATAAATACATAATAAACTCACAAACATCCTCCATTCAGCAACTAATGCGAAAAAAAAATCGGTTACGAGGTCTCCATGATAAAACCCTCGATTTAAAAATGCCGAACGGCGAGCGATAAGGCGGGTACACACTAAAACCACGCCGCTTGTAGAAACAGTTGATTCGACTTCGCATGGTCGTTTGCTAGAATCAATCGTCGCAATTTTAGCATTGGATGTTTTAAGTCGCTGCAGGTGAAAATGCCAAACCACAGTAGCTATTGATTTGAAATAATAGCATGATTACTAATGATATGTGGGGTGGTTAACTTCAATAAACCCTAAGGTAATTTTATAACCATCTCTAATCTAATCTGATATCAGAGCTCTATGATATATTTGTATATAATTGAATTATACATTTGTATATAATTATATATTTGTATATAATTGAATGTAATAAGATCTAAATTTAAGGAAGCACACTGAAATTTTGGCACATTATCTGTTTGACAATTATTTTACCAAGCTTGTTACTTTTGCAGTCTTCGCTTATTCCTTACCACTCGTAAATCTATCCATATGCTTTCTTCTTTCTATCCTTCCATTGTTCTAGCATAAAAACGTGTTGCCTTAATAGGAAGGGAAATGCTAGCTTTATTTTGAAGTCTAATATTATGGTAATGTTTCTGCGGTTTTTATTATTTTAAACCGCTTATTTCCAGAGAGAGCCTTAACGACTGGGTCTAAAGCAGTATGCAGTATGTATACACCCTCCCCAGCCCAGAATACCATATGATATTTTGCTGTGTACTATCGCATAATATATAGATTTGGGCGTTTGCAGAGAAATATTTTTTCTGAGTCTTGAAGAGATACATACATTTTCGTATTTTAGCCGACAGAATACCGATCTGAATGTTCCATTTCAGTTGTCAAATGTTAGTCCAAGATATTTCACTTGTGATTTATGTTCCATTCTAGTGCACGTGCAGCAAGAATATCCTGGTCCTATTTGTGGAGTTGTATAGCATGTATGAATTTTGAAGCCTGCATGTTTAAAGTTTCTATTGTCAGTTATGGAAAATGTGATGTAGTTGGTTTAGCGTAAGTAAATTATTTTTCAGCCAAGAGTTGATATTACTTAGACCCCATTCAGCAATTTGGTATACGGCTAGCCATATTTTCTCACAAAATACTAGAGCGATGTCATCAACGAATAATATTGCATTTCCTTCATGCAATGCCACATTAGTCAGATCATTAATGCTTTAAAGCTGTTCGAGATAACCGTCGTATCATGGACAGTGACATACAGATACACAAAGAGACGGACCCTAATACATTTGTCTGGGAAACTCTATACTTAATGTACCTTCATCTTATGAGGGGTCGGGGAACTATTGAACTATGACTATTCGAGAGGTAGTCGGAGAACATTGCAAGGCCTTTCCACGGATATCACGCTTCTCAAGTTTCTTCAACAATAAGACATACGAGTATGTCACCGTATTCAAGGTCTAGGAAAACTACCAGACATTTATACCCTTCATCGAGACAGGTCATTACTTCCTCAGTTAGAATGCAATAGCGTCTTGAGTAGGCCAGGCCGAAAGCCATGTTGTGTAGAGGATAGCACATTATCTACTAATTATCTACCAAGAATTAGTCTAGCAATTTCCGTTTTACCATTGCGAACGGTAAAATAATTTTTCTCAATGTATTAAAAAAAATGGGTTGTAATTTGGTATTTGGTACAGAGTTTAGTTTTGAGTTTTATTAGTGTCGACTTTTATAACATCGTCCTACAAAATTTAGATTTTATTTGTGTCTCGAATTCTCTATTCATCACAGTGTGAGTCTCGCCTAAAGCGCTAACTGATTCGCGTTATGTAGCGCAATCGATGGAGATTTCATCGGCAGGCTTCGCGTTAGTTGTGGACGGCTCTAGGCCTTGAGGTCGTCGACCCGGCCGCCTTTTCGGAGGCTAAAGCCCGATCGGCCGGGCCGATTTTATTGGCGAGTCGCCGCGATGCAGTGAAAGTCACTATCGCCTTATTATGTGAACACCACGCCGGAAGGCGATGAATGGACCGAGGCTGCAGCATGCAAGATGCAGGCTGCAGAACAGTGACGTAGCAATGAGAGCGTCCCGCGGGGAAAAGCAAAATGATCTCAATGGAAACAGAAGTTCCCACCTCCCCCAGTTCAATTTCGTTTGAGATTGTCGATGCTGCGGGCTCAACCGCCATCTCAAAATGTTATAATTATCATGTCGTCTTATCACCCTGCTTTTGGCCCGTCCGTAGTATTTCGCCATATAGTCTGATGTATGCTGTGCGTTTGTTTTTCCGTATGTCCGAAGACTTCCCCTTGTCCGATCTTAACCAAATTTGTAATACGTACTACGTAAATGGTTAAAATATGATCACCAATATTTTACATTATTTTTATTTTTTCATTATAATCTTTCAAAAAACCACAAAACATGTACAATTAGTTCAGATTTGTAACGCATTCTAGCTACGAGTAGAAAATAAATATTAAATAATGACACGAAAAACTGACCTGCCGTCTATAATTTTGGCCATAATTTACGCACTCATCAAACTTTCTAGTTGTAATATAGTAAAAAGGCGTGAAACATCATTGATTCGATTCTCGGCGTTTCAAGAGGATATGTTTTTTTTCAGATTGAATGTAGAAGCGTTGATAAAAAACAGTGGTTTATGGAGGGGGAGGGGAAAGAGGAGAAGGGGAAAGGAAGGGAGCTAGCGGCGGACGCGGTGACCGAGGGGGGGGGGCTGTAACGTTCGAAATTTAATCTATTTGACGGGCGCCTCAGGCGCGCAACAACCAACTAGTATCTAGTCATAACCGGTTAAAATGCGAGTCGCTATATGGGTATTTACACCGAACCACGAGGAATCACTGGTATTTGGAAAACTAGCTGAGTTAGCCGGAGATAACGTGTGAGCACCTGCCGTTATAAGGTCCTTTGCGATCGAATGGCAGTTTAAGATACGCTACCAAGGGTGACGTCACATGTGACATCATCGTTCTCAGCCAATCACAGTATAGAATGGTTACTGAAGTTCAAATGCATACCAATTCCAGCAAGACCTGTATTATAGCATAGCATATTATAGCTACGCCACTGCTGTAGGACTCTGTTGCTCTCCTTCGCCTCTTCTGACGCACCGCCCCTTACATATTAATTAGGACGCCTCGTAATTATAATAACTGATTATCGTTTCGACAATGTTTTTCGGTGTGATATTTTCCTCGAATATTCGTAATGTTTACTTCGAAATCTTGGAAAGTAGCTACTTTTTAATTATTAATAAAAAGAAAGGAACATGATTTAGTTA
The DNA here is from genome assembly GCA_027564375.1 of Micropterix facetella. Lineage (NCBI taxonomy): Eukaryota > Metazoa > Arthropoda > Insecta > Lepidoptera > Micropterigidae > Micropterix > Micropterix facetella. Next base: position 8,936,126 of record JAOPUG010000215.1, on the reverse strand, counting down.
TATTTAAAAGTATATCTGAAACTAAAAAAATAAAAATTGAAGGGAAATATCAGCTCCAAGCAAAAAAATAGAAATAAAATACCAAATATCTTTATCTGAAATTATAATATTTCTTTATAATTTTAGAATCACTGAACTCATATTATTGAATCAATTTACTTCCAATTCGATTTACCAATAATATTGGAAAATACATCTGAAGATTTAGGTTCTTATATGCCTCACTGATACTCTCCGATTTCAATAAAATTCGTCAATTTTAAATATAATTATAAAAAGAGCACACATAAATAAATAAATTCACAAGATCACAAAACCGTGTATGGCACATAAAATATACGAGTATATAATTTTTCAATGTTGTTTTCTCTGCAAAATTCGATAATAATAATACAAGTAAAAACATCCGCACGAGGTATAAAATGTATATATTTATTTATTATAGCAATGTTTAACATGACATAAAATTTAAACTGAAAAATAAATAAACCCACAGCAAGTTATGTGACGCTTGTATATGATTACCAGTGCCATGCCGTCCAACTAATTGATATTTATTTCAAAATAATGTTTTTACTGAATGTGAAAATTTGTTAAAAATCGTTAAGTTAATTAAACCGTTTCCACGTTTTATATTGTGCAATTCGCAGTAGCGGCTGATAACAAGCGTTTGAAATATAGTTGCTGTGTAGCGTCATAACATACATAACATTTTAAGTAGCCTACAATTTGGTTACCGTAAGAATATGTCAACAGAAGGGCAATCGAATATGTTGTAAATTGTATAAGCCTCAATGTTATTGTACAAAAAAAACACTGAAAAAGTATTTTTTACGGCTTAAAGGAATGCCATTTTGTTCCCTGCTTTTATTTTTTTTATTACAGTGAAACCCAGGGTTTGTGCTGGGCATATTCTTTTACTATTGCACGTACACGACCTAGCCAGTAAGTTACATAAAACATATAAACATAACGATGTTTACAGATGACATCAATACAGTTATTGGCAGTGATTATTCTCCAACATTGAATCTAAACACAGCTTTAAAGAAATTATAAAAATAGCAGATAACTCTATACAACAAGTCATCACTACTAAATTTTTAGGTATCACTTTAGATAATAATTTAAAATGCAGAGATCAATGTGAGGCAATGACAAGTAATTCGCTATTGCTTGTTTCGCCCTCACGGTGCGGTGGTGAGTTGTATATTAGATAAAATACAGGCAAAATGATATATTTCAGCAATTTTGAGTCGATGTTAAGGAACGGACTAATATGCTGGAGAAGTTTTTTGATTCCCATAAACTAACAAAAATGCTTTACAGAAACAGGGGATTAGGATAATTACTAAGATAAATGCGTCTCAATCGTGTATACCGTTATTAAAGCTCCTCAACATTATGACATTAGCTTCTTTGTATTTGTACACAGATTTGATATTTACACAGTTTGTTGACAAATTTCTAGTTCAAGAATGATCCCATCTAACAAAGGAAAGATGTACACAACTTTAACAATAAAAATAAAAGTATTTAGTCTACCATTTACAATAACGGGAAAAGTAGCGACATACATTGGCAACTTTGGCCCGTTCCGTGATTGGTAACCCCTGACTTATAAAAAAATGGCTTAAAACCTATTCCAACAAGTTTATCTAGTCACCACGATTCCAAAAATACCCGTATAGGCTATGCATATTCTACCTATTGGTCAGATGCTACTCTAGGCCAAGTCAACCAGGATGCACCTGCAGCAGTAGGTACCTGTGCGACTCGGATCGAATTTGCTGCCACCTGTACCAACAAGTTTCTCTAGTCATCACGATTCCAAAAATACCCATATACGCTATGCTTGCTCTACCTATTGGTCAGATCCTCCTCCAGGCCAAGTAAACCGGGATGCACCTGCAGCAGCATCTACGGGACTCCTACGTAATACTACGGACAAGTCAAAAAGCTGCTCGTATTTAGTGACGGCATACTCTGCAACCCCTCAACGGAGGATTATCTAATGCTGTTTTTACCATCTTCGGAAATTCTTCTCCATCTTTCTTCTTCTTCAGCCTGTGAGACTCCACTTCTGGATTTAGTCTTTCATAATAACCTTCAATCTTGAACTGTTTCCAGCTATTTTGTGTCGGGCTATTCCTGCCACTACTATTATGTAAACCTATGCTACTTTCCCGTAGACATTTTTTTACGAAAGTGGTGTTCATTTATTATTATTTGTTTTATTTTCGCATACCTATTCCGTATCAAAAAAGTTATCTTACTTTAGCATGAAGATTATTTTTTAGATAAACACCAAAATAAGTATGACCAAGCACAAGGCTTCTACATGATAGATTCTTCGGCTCCAGGTAATATATTTTGTCTTTCGACGAAAGCTATCTTTATGTTACAATTTCAAAATTCCCAAGTGCCTAGTGCAAATGACTTCTTCGCGCCCAAATGGCGACTCGATGCGTTAACTTCCTCGGTCGTCCAAGGCGCAGTCATTGACTCGGAAACCATTAGTCAAGATAAACTCAGAAACCAGTTGTCATTAATTTGACATGGCAGTTTTTGATGGCATTGCGATCATTGACTCCGCCATCTTGAACTTGACACTACGATAACAGCGAAATGTGACCACGGTCCGAATCCTTCAGCGTCGACTTGTTTGTCTTGCCCAAATATATTTTACTAAAATGCGTAAAGTGTAGTGTGAAATGAAACGTAAGTAGAGCAGTGATTGCCAACTGGTGGTACGCGCTCCATTAATATTTTGTCCAGGTGAAAGACACACTCACTAGATCACATCGAGTTATGAATAGAAAAAAGACATTCCTGTGGCTGAGATACGATACACCACACTGAGGTTTCGACAAGAACAACATTCGACAAGAAGCGACGGTTTAGCGGTCTACCTAAGGTATTTTGAAAATTGCTTTGCAGAATTAATTTATGAAATAAGTAAATAAATGATTATTAGAATATATTTTTTTAAGGATAACATGGTAATGTAACAACGAGAAACAAACAATAAATACACAAAATAAGTCATTTATGAAGTACATTTCATATAGGGCAGTGTTTAAGCTTATAAAATTCGCTGTTAAAAGTAATAATTTATTAAACATTGACAGACATTTTAACTACGTCAAGAAGCAGTGATGAATTTACCGATAACAACTCTGAAAGCGAGAGAATATGTTCTTCGGATCTTATGTTGTCTTGATTTGTGCCCCCGATGTTTTCTTTTTGAGGCTATTGTGCTCTCACCTGACTAGTACTACGTAACCGAAGTAGGATAGTACTGCTGAATATATTTTAAAACGTATACTATACTCTAAATAAAAAATTAACGCGTTAGAAATAACCGCATTTTAAATTTAAACAACAAGTAAAATGGCTGTTTAAAAAATAAAGCGAGAGATAAACGCATTTAAGCTCAATCAAGCGTTGATCAGCCGTTGAACAGGGCTTGACAATGTATGGACTATAAATGTCGTTAACCACCAGACGATGCTAGTTTAAGGGCATTTTAGCCGAATAAAATGGCTGACAATCAAACAGCTGACGTTTTGACGTTTGTTTGGATGCGTTCGGGTTTGAATGTGAACGTAACCTTTTCGTTGCCATCTGCCAGATTCCGTATTAATTCATTAAAATCAAACTATGTATATGGAAGAACTTCGCGATGCGCTGGAAGAAGTTAGTGATATGGAAGTCATGGAAAGCCTGCGAGGCCTTGGCAAATAGGCGTGTGCGTCGTCGGAAGAACTATCAACCGAGATTGAATCAGCTTGTATTCGACGACTTACAGCGTTAGAAATAAACGTATTTTAAGGTTAAACAACTAGTAAAACGGCTGTTTAACAAATAATCTGAGAAATAAACGCATTTTAAGCTATCGCAACGTTGATCAGCCGTTGAACAGGGCTTGGCTATGTATGGACGTTAAAATGTTGTTAACCACCAGACGGTGCTAGTGAGAATTTTAGCCGAATAAAATGGCTGACACTCAAACAGCTGATTGATATGTTGACGTTTGTTTGGATGCGTTCGGGTTTGAACGTCAAAGTAACCTTTTCGTTGTGATCTGTCAGATTTTGTATTAATTCATTAAAATCAAACGATATGGAAGAATTTCGCGATGCGATGGATAAACTTAGAGATATGGAGGACTTGGCAGTCATGGAAAGGCTGTTTGCCGCCGAAGCCTTGGCAAAAAGGCGTGTGCGTCGTCGGAAGAACTATCAACCGCGATTGAATCCGTTTATTCTCGACGACTTAGATTTTAAACGGATATACCGATCCGAAGGCGAGAAATAGTGGACTGGCTCAGGAATCATTTGCTTGGGGATCCAACAGGCGGAACCAATTTCCCCCTAGCGTTGTGACATGACACTGACAGGTGGGTTGCTTTATGTTTTTGTAGCGATGTGCAAATCAAGAAATACCGACTTAATCGCGATTCTCGAGTCGATTTAAAATTTCGACTTTTGCATTTATTTGTATTAAATAAAACATTGAGTCAAATAATTCCTATTTATAATGTAGCATATAGGTTATTTCAACATCTAAAGCAATATAATGTCACTTGTCATATTTAGTTAATCAAATCACGTCATAATTAGTAGAATGGAAACAAAGTCGACTCGAATGCAATCAATATCCGTCCACCGCTTGACAAAAATTGGGCTAGGTAAAAAGGCTATTTGTTTCTGAATTGGTTGTGTAGTTAAACAAAGCTTAAAATGCGTTTATTTCTCAACGTAGTGGTACAGCCGGTAAACAGCTCTTAAGCGCGTTTAGTAAAACACCTAGTAAATGACGTTTTACGCATATTTTTATTTCTCAAACGGCAAGAGTTTAACAGGAATCGACACTTACAATACACACAGGCGTAATGACGTTGTCCGGCAAACGTGGGCCTTATGTAAACTCAAAAGTCCTTTGGATATTTGAGCTTCGAGCTCTTTAACAAGTTACCACTCTCCACAGGGCAGATGGAAACAAAGGCGATTGAAAGGTTCCTAAAACAAATGCTTTCTATAAGCTGGACAATTTTTTTGAGCATGCCAATTCATTTAAATGTGGTTAACTGTAACTTTCAGCTACCTCACTTTTTAAAAATATATATTATAAATTTATAGCATCGAAAAATATTTTGATTATAATTTTTAGCACAACATACATGACCATGTACAATGATTTTTTTCTATTTATTTTGATAATTTTCTATTTGTTTTCATCCCTTTTATTGTATTATTTTAATATTACTGTAAGTACCTGACTACGTTGACTGTTAATATTTTAAAGATATTTATTTATTTTATATGCATAGAAGATACCTATGTATAAACCTTTTTTTCTAAATAACAAAAATATATGAAAATCTTATTGGATTTTTTAAAGTATATACTGTATGACGCCGACTTTAGTCGACATCACTGACGCTACGTTATCACTGTAACTTAGTAGCTATCGACAGGGGACGGGGAGTGAGCGTTTGTTACATAG
>JAOPUG010000215.1:8838239-8851277 GCA_027564375.1 Micropterix facetella | reverse complement strand
CGAGTACAGGGAAATATCCGTTGACTGACGAAAATCAGTTTGACTGTAAAATCGCAGTGCTGCAGTTAATCAAAATGGTCATCCAGCAACGATGATTGTAGCTCTCAGATTCTTGGAACCGACCACGACATAGCAAGACTTCAGAGGGCTAAGTAAAAGGCTATGCCATGATTTCGCAACCAACCAACTAACCGACCAAGATCCTCGTTGATATTAGCCGCTGCCGCACTATTCCTCTTCGCTTGTTTCCGTATCCATTTCCTCTATTTTGTATACTTCCTGCACTGCTTCCCACATGTTGCTTTGTCTTGTGCCAATTTTTCCCATTCATCTTTCGTTTTATCAAAGAATCCCATGTCATGATTATTAATATAATCTTTCCATATGTACATATATTGGTCTTCCTACTATCTATCCATTTGACTCATGAGTATATCCATGTAGCTGTAGGTAAATATATGTGGTGACTATTCTTGAGTAAGTAAGTATACCTACCACGAAATAAATATCGGAGCACAGTGTGACCGAAGCCCCAGGACACAGCCAGGGTCACATTTTTGAAGAATATGATAAAGCCGTGTCTGTGTTTGTGGAATATAAACTATTCAAGTGCGAACGAGCGGCACACACACGCAGCAAAAATTGGCAGTCGCAAAAGTTCACGGTCGAGTGTTGACAGTGCTCTAAATGCGTTGTTTGCTCCGTGTCGACGCCAACGTTTCGGACGGGGGAGTTGAGAGAGGGAGGGGGGGGGGCTCCGCCAGCCCGACGACCCACCAAGCTGCCTGCCAGGCGTTTACATTAATTTCCCAAGAATTTTTCGAACGAGGAAACAACTTGCTTAATTAATTAAACAGTTAGGTAAGCACCGATCCAGGTTCAATGGTTTCGGAGATGGCTTTAGTGTGAAAAATTTTAGCAAATCGATGAATAAGATCACAAATCACCTATCAGCTTTTAGATATGTTGACACTTTGATACCGAAAAATCGGCAAAAAAGGGATATCTGGTAAACCAAACTTCCTGTTACAAAAAACTCGTAGTGTAAGTTACCTATTCTACTAAAGAATGCCACGAGGCACTTGCACAAGATATCCATGAAAACAGCATATTATATCTCACATGGGTAAAAGGACAGGCAGGGTTTAAGACCATACTCGGGCGAACCCGGCACCCCGAGGCGTTTCAACGAACTTTATCATTATATCGCCCTGAGATGAAACGTAAGGAATTGTGATGAAGACAAATCCACGTGTCAAACTGCGCCATAACCCGTTAGAAACCAACGCCTTATTAGCGTGGCACTGGGCAAGCAAAGCTAAACCCAGCGGGCCGGCCTCACTCCCTAACTAGACGGCCTCACTCCCTAATAAATTTAGACGGATTTCTGCATCCACCCGTTTGGTACCAGGCATTCCGTCAGTCGGAAATGGCCCTTTACCGGCGCCCGGACTACAGCCCGAGATCGGGCGACTAACAGAGCGTTTCTAAGGATAGGTGACGACAGGTCGACGCCTTCCCAGACCCCTCCGGGTCTCAATCGATTGACAACACGGCCGGTTTGCTCGCCTTGTGCGTCAGCCGTCCAGATCCGCCCGAGGTTCCGTCCCCAGATTCGCCGCAAAGCGGGCTCACCAGATTGGTTCCTCATCCGTAGAGGCTCCAGGATAAGAGTTGCCCCGCGAGTTGAGCAGACCAGATAACATTGCGGTCATTAAAGTCCAAGCTACACTGAACCGTTAGGATCCATCCAGGGTGAAGGGATACAGTGAAGTGAGAGGTAACTTGCAAAGCAGGTATCGTCGCGTCCACTAATCGGACCGGAGCTCACTTTACCACTGACAGAACTGGCCTTGTGTAACAGAACCAAGGAGTGGATAAACCACAGGTGGAGAAGAAGGACATCAGGAAACCCACACTAAGATTAACCAGTTACTTCCTGAGACTTGAGGAAAAGAGCTGAATTCATTAACACATGAACATACTAGTGATAGTCGACGACCCCTTTTGCAGAAGTGGCGGAATAAACGATCTATCGGCTGAATATGTAATATATGCACATGCCAATGAAATAACGGGCGCTTATGAGGCTGCTATGGCTGATGTTTACGGCCTCCGTCCATCATGGATTCTGCGACTGGTCACCCAGATGCGCCGGTTGCAAGATGTATAGCATGGAATTGTATGCAATAGATACATAGGTAGGGGTAAGCCACAATGTCCCTAAAATTAGGACTAAGTGCGGGTAGCCGTCTGATTGGATATCCACCCCCCTCCCATATCATAATCATCATATTTACACTACTTTAAAAAACTTTCATCTCACATTCACCATATTTAAGATGTTCACAAACCTCTAATTTGCCAGATAGTTGAGAAAATAAAAATTGTCTATTACAGATATGCACATGTCGAAACCGACTGACTTCGGTCAATCATTGAAATGTTTTCGTTCGAGGCTACTAGTAATGGAAGTGGTTAGAGGGTAACATTTTTTTTTCTATCAGTTTCTAAATAAAAATTAATGATTTTACAAAAAAATAGTGTGTGAGTAATGTTACCACCATGAAATGTACTAACATCGTAAGAATTAAGTCATTTCACAATGCTCTTATGACAAATCATACCTCTATGTCGATACCTTTGACATCTATTTGTCAACACTGACTTTAAAAAACTTTTATGTTGTGATATTTTTAAAATAAACAGTATTTTCATGAAATATCTTGCATAATAGTTATACTTATTAAAAAATATTGAATATGGTAACGAGCTATACTTCGACAAACCTCCTAGATTTTCTTGTACATGGTTATATTTTCATGAGGGCTGGTATAGCGGATTGATATCGGCGGTGTAACGCAGGTAGCGAAAAATGTTTATTGGCCATTCTTTTGACAAATCCTTGGTATAATTTTAACAGAGGTATAATTTTTACACCTCGTTTATTGGTAAGAGCGTAAAGTGTTTCTTCGAGGATGAGGGCGAGGCGAGAAGCGCCAAAAATTCTGATTAGTTTTAGAGGGGCGTAAACTGAAAAATGATAAGAACACGTGATCTATAACATCTATAGATTTAAATAAACTTAGTGTACATTTCGGTCACCTCAATACATAGAACATCTAAATGTTTTATTTATTGTGACTCAAAATTCAGCTCTACTCTCAATTCACTTCTAAATTATTTTGTCGAAATTATTCAAACTTGTCCCGTATGTTTGTTATTGTAATATATGTAAGTGTATTCGCCATTGTTATGTGTTATTTAGTCGGTTCCCGGTGCGGCCTTGGCCGGGGTGCTTCGTAAAAAATAATCAGTTCGATTTAAAATTCGTCGTCGGGAATCGGGGGCGATCGTATAATAGCAATTTTACCGAATGCGGCCGCGGCGCTAATATACATAGATCGAGAGCCCGTCTAGAATTGTCTCGCAAAATTTTTGGAACATCATACACTCCGTCATCTGCTGTGAGCTCCCCGACTATAGGTATACTGACTTAAAACGCCCGGCCCGACCGATAAAGAAAGTAAGAAAGCTCTTGTGTAACACACTAGACGACGTCGGATTATTTGCATTTTTATGGTCGTTCGTAACACTCTCTCCGAACTCTTGCGATCTTACAGTTTGAATGAGATTTAGAAACATTCGCGCGCGCAGTGACATTTTTATTGCATTGTGGCAATAGTTTTCTCTTATTCGGTCATTGCCTCTATTAGTCGAGAAATGGAGGGAGGCGATTCTGATTTCACAACCAAGTTTCGGAAGCTATTGAATTGAGCAGCCGAAGAAAAGATGCATTGAGAGGTACTAATAAATAAAAATTGAAATACCTTGTATTTCCGACCGCACGACAAACCTTTCAATAAGTAACTGTACGTAGATAATATGAACTAAACATGATAATTTAATTTGATATTTTTCTGACATAACATGTTTTCGAATTTTAGTTTTTTTTAATATGACATGAAAAACTATTTTGGTTTTATTTAGGCCTTGGTTACAGAGGAAAAGCATTTTTGTGTTCAAATTTCGGATATTCAATTTTTTGTCAGTAACAACGGCCTAAATAGAATAACAGAAAAAAGTTGCGATATACATCGGCAACTTTAGCCCGTCCCGTGATTTGTAACCCCTCACTTATCCAAAAAGGGCTTAAAACCTATTCCAATAAGTTTGACACGTCACCACGATTTCGAAAATATCTATATACGCTATGTTTGCTCTACCTTTTGGTTAGATCCTCCTGCAGCAGCACCTGCGCCACTCGAATCGAATTTGCTTTGCGTCACCTGGTGGTGCTTAGAGTCACCCAGGGAGGCTGCATACCCAATTTGGTTAAGATCGGACCACTTGAAGTCTTCGGATATACGGACAAACAAACGCCACAGCATGCATCAGACTATATGGTCCGTCCTACGTAATACTACGGACGAGCTAAAAGGCAATAGGCGTATTTAACACGTTTTTTCATGTAGAATGATCTCCTCCACAAAATATATCTCCTAATATCCAAATACATGGTTTTAAATAAAATAAGTCAAAATACATTTTTTTCAATCATTTTCTTTTTATCTGTTTTACATACAGAGGTACCCTTTGAAAGGTTTGTCGCGCAGTCGCAAATACACCGTATATTATCTAGTTTGAAAGAAAATACTATAAAAAAATTAAATGAAATTCACGGCCTCCAAGTAAACCAGTGAGCAATATATAGATTCCAGAATCTTCAAACCTAATGCTGAAGTAAAGTTTATATCTACATAGATATATGTATATGGGACAAAATGATTTTTAAGTTCTGACCTTGAAAAATGAAGTATCACGTCTCTGGTGATATTAATTTCTTAAAAGTTCTTGAAGACAACTAATAAGAATAATATGTTTTCATTAATCTGATGCCTAATTGCTCTACGCCTATTTGTTGTTGACTGTTGATTTAATTGGGATTTGGACAGATAGAAGTTTACATTACAATTGTGGTTGTTACCTGCTACGGGCGAACCCGTCCACCCCGAAGCGTTTCAACGAATTCTATCGCTAATCACCCCGAGGTGAACCACAGAGACTTGATGGACGGAGACGAATCCACGTATCAAGCTCCACCTCAGCCCGTAAGAGACCAACTCCTACAGCGATGCACTGGGATGGTCAAACCCAGTGTGGCTATCCATAGCGCCCTTACTACCGGATTTAATCAGATTTCTCCGATCCCCCGTCTGGTTGCAGGTTCGAAGTCGCTTGCGCGGTCTTCTACCTCAAGCAGCGGCAATTCCTAACTGGAATTAGAGTTTAAATTACAGTACGAAAGCAAGATGAGTTTCATGTATCTGCTTCAAAATATCAGACAGAAACCTTACCGGCTATCTTGTATAATAAAAGGTAAAACAGGCTTATAGAATAATGCATACATGAATAAGTTGTCAAGAATGGCATTTAATCGAAGCAGCCGTCTTGAATTTGCAGTGTTTTGTCATACAAATGAGTAACATGACAGCCCAGTGGATCTAATATCGACCATTACGATGCGCAGCCGAGTCGGTGTGCGCATGCGGTCGCGTGGCTATTGAGACATCGTTTCCTAAAAAGCGACTGTATGGCACGCGGCTGCCAATACTTGGTGGCATGGCAAGAGGTAACTGACACCACATGACCTCGCGAATCGCAGTAAGTCGAAAGCCTTCGCTTCACGTCGTGTCCGCTCGGCTGTCCGTATCGAGTCGGCCGACGCTCGCAAGCGAGGCGCCAAAGACACTCGCCCATGTTCGGTGAGTTTTTTCGCTCGATGAGTAATAACTGACATTCAAATCAAATCAAATATTTAGGTGCTTCCATCACATCGAGCCTCCATTCAAAGAATACCATAAAGACACAATGAAAGCAAGGAATAGCAAATGTCAAAAAAATATTTCTATTCATAAAAAGAATGAACATGAATTAGCGAACCATAAGATTACTTATTATATATAACGACCATAGTACTGACGATGATTTACATACTGAAGCATCTGCATTAACGAAATCAAACATGATAAGACTAAGGAAATACGAAATCTACATGTTAAAAGGTATGGTAGAAGGAGCAATAAATCTACATAAGAAAACGATAAAAGAATTAATGGAGGGAAAAACAATAACAAAAAATAAGGGTAAACCGTGCTACTATGGCCATGTAATAAAAAGGGAGCTCCCGCATCTATCAGCACTAGCGATCAGAAACTCTGCAGGGAAGAGGAGGTTTGAAGACCAATTTACATATGCGATAGCACTGAAACAAGATATGGAGTATTACGATATAACAATGGAGGAATGGAAAGAACTTACAAATGGAAAGACGAAACTCTGAGAGAAGACCACAGAAATTTACGAAATGAAAGAAAGTGGACGGAAAGACGACGACGCTGCACACAATTATCACTGAAACTGCTCCTCTCGCCCTAATCACTTTGTCATCCACAATTCCAATATTGGCTTCAGGTTGGATGAGTATCATATCCTTACCTTTAAAAGAACAGGTGCTCCTATCCTATACAAAATGTGCCTCTGGTAATACGATGGACCAGGTTTAGAGTGTTTGTGGATGGGATGGCACTGTCTAATCTAATCTAATCTAATCTCGATGATTAGTAGCTAATATACAGAACAAATTGGTAACTCACTGGAGTCGGACTTTCATGTATGAGTTCTTGGGTTCGAATCCCAATGCTGTTTTTTTTTCAGAATCAGAAAACCATGTGATAAAGTCGGTAGCCGCGTTGAAACACTGGTTCCCGTGAGATCACCGAAGTTAAGCAGCTTCGGGCGTGGTCAGTTCTTAGAAAGGTGACCGTATGATGTTATAAAACTGGCTGCCTGTAGGATAAATTGTCTTTAGATATTAAGGTGACTACATCTCTCGAAAAACAGTGAAAAACTGACATTTTGCAATCAAATGTAAGTGACTTCAGCGTGCATTTAAACAAAAATAAAAATATGTGACTTGTAGCAAATTTCTTAGTCTTTGGTACTACGGTGCTAAATTTCAATATTTTGTTTTTCTGAATAAAAATAAATAAAAGCTATGGTCGTCTCCTTTTTGTAATTTGCATTGTTTTGGAATCTATAGGGACAAACAACTTGAAATTATATTGATAATACGCACCAAGTAAATGGTTAAAATGTGATTATGCAATATTTTGCATTCTTTTTACTTTTTCATTATAGTCTTTCAAAAAACCAAAAAAGATATTATTTGTCATGCGCGATTTCAGAAGAATGGTATCTCCGCGCAAGCAATAATAGGCTTTAGGTGTAATAGCTCCCGCTTGTGTTTCGCTTGCCGTAAGAATGGTATATCCACACAAGAAATAATAAGGTTTCGGTGTATTGGCGTCCCCTGGCGTTTCGCTTGGCAAATCATTCCACTTGATTTTGCCAACAGCTGCGCCGTTACCGCAAGGGGTAAAACAATGTTTGGTAGATAGATATAGGTATTATTACACGTATAAATATTTGCAACAGAAGGTAAAGAAAACGTAGTAGCATTTCATCGGTTACGAATTTAATAAAATGATTTGGAAATAGCACAGCCTCCTTATTCCAAACTGAGGCCTCCATAAAATGGTTCCGAAACTCTATAAAAGTGCACCGTTTTGTTATTATGACATGTTTCTTTCCCATCATACAGCGGTAAATTTAGGCCAGAAAAGACCTTGCCCCTTTTCAACGAGTGCCTTCTCGAAACTCCATAACAGTCCTCGTTCACTACTCCGACTTTACGATAATTGCAGGGACACATGACAGACACATAGATCATTAAACCATTATAGAACCGCCCTGTTACTTGTATTCGTTCACTATGTATTTTATCATTTTGTTGGGTGTCGTAAATAATATTGCTTTCGCTTTTGCAGTGAAGGCATTCTTTTGAGCGAGGATGAATAAGTAGGCATAGTTTACTATGAATTAGGTAGCTTGCCAGATGTAGGTAACTTGCCTGAATACTGTAATAGTCAAATAACACTGTATTTTATTATTTTTTAATATCGTGACAACATAAGAGAAAACATTATTTCTCTTATCGTTTTTTTAAGTAGGTGAGTATTGTTTATTAATGCCGTGTTGGTAAACTGAAAAAATAAAACATAAAATCACCAAATAAGGAAAATCTACCTATTTTGGTTATAGATTACGGCGAACCATAGTTTCCAGACTTGATGACCTAGAAAAGAATCGTTGACGCGAGATGATAGCCGATGAGCGACTCCAAAAAACAAGTATAATGCCTACTTGGAAAAGGCTGTGAGTCAAGGAGGCAATAATAAATTATAGTTGGGACGGAACAATCTGCTGCTTTCCGATATTTCATCTTCCAGTTCGTTGCAATTTTGTTGTAGTCTGGCGATCCGATCTCAAGATATTATTCGTACATATTCCCAAAGGAAAATGTCATTTTAGCTCTAAATATGTATACAATTTGTAAGGTTCCCGAATAATAACTGTAACAAAAAAAAACATGTAAAAAATGGCCATGTCATTAAGGGGCCGCTGTTGGCTAAATAAAGCGGAATGATATGCTAAGGGAAAACACCAGCGGTCCGCAATACTCCGAAAGTCTAATATTGCTTGCGCGGAGATACCGTTCTTCTGAAATCGCGCATAGCAAATAATATTTTTTTTTGTTTTTTGGAAGATTATAATGAAAAAATAAAGAAATTGCAAAATATTACATCATAATATTTTAATTATTTACTTGGTACGTATTACCAATCTAGTTTTAAGTTGTATGCCCCTATACATTCCAAGAAAAAAATAAATTACAAAAAAGCTATCTTCAGGTTTTATTTATTTTTATTTAGAAAAAAATCAAAATATTGACATTTGGCATAATAGTATTAAAACTTAAGAAATTTGCTACACGACTCCATATTTTTTTTTGTTTAAATGCACGCGGGAGTCACTTAAATTTGATCTCAAAATGTCAGTTTTTCACTATTTGAGAGAGTTAGCCACCTTAAGTTACAGGCGACAGGCAAAATGTACTTCCATTGGAGAGATATTGCATTCTTAAACAATATTCTGTTTCAAATTATGTACGTCCCAAGGTACGAAGTAAACAAACATGTATACATCAATATATTTTATGTAGTCAAAAATCCATGGACAATTATCGGTAAAAATGCTGAAATAGGCATTTCTTATAAGGATCATAATAATGCTATAGATATATAAAATGAATACTCTTTCGTTAACCTTTCAAAGTTTACTAGTTCTTTTAACTAAAAGTCTGTAAACGATGTTTGGTTGATTTTTTGTTGTGTTCTTGTTTTTGCTTGCCAAAACGAAAGAATTTTAATAGAGATCCAAGCCCATTAGAGGATCAACAACTTATAGATTTGATAAAAATAAGAATCTGAAAATCACTATGGTCATTTTGGCTCGTTTTTATGTAAGATTATTAAATAAAATATGTAAGATTATTAAATAAAACTTTAGCCACGCGAAACTTTAGACTTTTATTGGTGAAAAATCATTGTGTATTTTTGATTTCGGCATATTTTTATGCATGCTTTGTCATTGTATTATATTTTCACTGTTTTATTTAAAATAATGTTTTTAGATTGATATCTGATTTTAAGTGTGCTTCGATTGACCTACAACGGAAAAGGCATTCTTTTAAAAATATACTATATTTATTTATTAATTAGATGTTGAATGCTTTAGGTTTTTCCATGAAATCCAAAACATCTGCTCAGATTTACCGCAGTTGTGGATGGCGATAGTTTACTATACGCATTAGCAGCACCTTGTCTTGCTTTTTTGTCGTTTTTTTAGTTTCCCAATATCGTCACTTTCTATGCCATGCCGATCAGAGGTTTTTGTGTATTTTTTGGGTGTAGTTCCGGTCCCTTTCTCTTTTTATCCTGACCGCTGCGTGGGATCGAATTTCGTTATTTCGGCACAGATCGATCGGATCCGGAAGCGGTTGCGCTTCGCAAATGGGATTAGATTTGAACTACTTTATACATACCACCTGGGGGTGCGACGCGCGGCGTGACCGCCACCTTTCGATTTTTAGTCGTCAGACTTTGCTGTCCGTCTCTCTGTATGTCACAGTCGATTATCTCGGCCAGTTTTTTTCAATCGGTCGAACTTGATTGCCCACACCTAACCCCAAAGTCAAAATCGAAAAGATGTTTTTAATTTATTGAGTCAAGGGCCAAAATGAGTCATTTTTTCTTCCCTTTTTATCATACAAGAATGTATGAGAAAGTCGCGCTCCCATATTCGATTATCTCCGAAGTATCAAATCTAATATATTTATATTAGATTTTAAAAATTAACGGCAATTATTAATAGATAAATAAATATATTTATAGTCGGTATGATTACGAACAATCAAAGCAAAGTGTATAAACCACTTTGAACTTTTATTGCTATGAATTCGTTGTCAAATATATAATTTATTTGGGTTTCAATGAGTACCTGCCGATCCGTATAGTAAATAACGTAGATAGGTCATCAGGATCGTCCGCTATATGTATAAGACGAAACTGACCTGAATAGTGCTGATCTGTATCTGAAAAAAATACAACATAACAGTAGAAAAAATCAGATAACTCTCACAATAAAAATGACAAATATATGACAATTAGCTTATTTTTCTTTTGATTAACTTAGGTATACCTATATTTTGAATATAGATAGGACATCATTTGACATTATTATAATCTAAATAATTTTATGTAATAATACTGCTGCCCAAAATTAGATACGAATACCTATAGCAAAACGAATGTGCTGGCGCACCGGGCGAAATTAACACATATCCCTGCAATGTGCCCGCGAAGCGGTCGACACAAAGATTTGTACAGTGACAACTCTGTCTAGGGATACCTATCCCAGGGGCCTAATAGGGCTGTGCAGCTCGGGTTTTAATAGCCAATTATGTTATCATGGTCGGCCCGATTCATGGCTTAAGACCTATCCGGCAGCTTTCCCGAAGAGGAACAAACCCGCGTCCTTTACTCAGGCGGCCCTAGATGGTTGATGTATTGGTTGGTTTACCGGCCTTGCTCAACTGACGAATAGCCGGAGGAGTCTGGAAGCGTAATGCCACCTAAGACGCGGGGCTAGTTTTTAACCTAGCGTCACCGATCCTTAGAAATGACCCGATATTGGGTGACCTCCAGTGTAAAGGACGCCTCGTATCCACGATGTTTCCGAGTGACGGAATGCCGCGTATAATACGTCAGGTAAAGGCCGCGCAAGCGACATCGAATCGGGGACCATACGGGTGGATGGAGAAATCTGTCTAAATTTGGTAGTCAGGGGGCGAGGGCGTCCACTGGGTGCCTGCTCAGTGCCTCGCCGTAAGGGTTGGCCTCTGACGGGCAGTGGCGAAGCTTGATACGTGGATTATGCATGTCCTCAAGGTCTGCGCTCATCTCGGGGCTATATAACGATAAAGTTCGTTGAAACGCCTCGGATAGCGTGCTCACCAGAGTATAGTCTTAAATGCAAAGCTGTCCTCTATAATAAAATGGTAATAAATTTAAAATCCCGTTAACATTGATCTGATTTTCGTGACCGCGCCCCCGCACGCACTAATCTCAAAAGGTTTCGCGGCCCGCACGTGGCCTGGCTCATTGTATGCTGCAACCACCCGAACTGTTCGTTACACGTGCCTCTCCAGTATCGTATTCAATCGGATCAAAAGCCCGTTTTGAATAAATTATGAGCAAAGAGCTCGAGAGAGGCGCTTTCTCGCCATTTGCATGATAAAGCTCTTAGAGCCGTGTACAAAAAAGTTTGAGAGATATTGAAAGACCTGAAAGTTTAGGTCTTATAGCCTTCTCAATGAAGATGTTACCCACATGCTAGTTAACCTAAAATTGTATTTCTTAAATATATTAGTTGAAAGTAGCAGTAGTGGAAATTACGTAAATCGTACCTAACGATATTAGGTAGGTAAGTTAAGGTTAATAATTGAAATTGATTTTAAAATTGCACTTACATGTTCATGTAATTAAGAATATGCACTTGACCCGTGATTTTTAACTCTAAACAAAAATATGGACACTTTTGAAATTTATACTGACGAATCAAGAGCTGTCGATCCGACCACAGAAGCACGTGTGTTCGCTTCATGTTGCTCAACGCATGCAAGACAGGCCAAACAGGGTTCAACCGGATGGGATGACATTGAAAAGTGAATCTCGAGACGACGTGTGTCTCCAATGCGGCAGCATCAGCTCTCGAGACATCTTTGTTCTCCAACTAGGCACGCGTGCAAGTATAAGAGATCCCTTACCGAACGCCCACAAACGCACTTTTTCTCGTTTGAATGACGATTTTTTACTATGTATGTAGGTCATTTCATACACACAGACATTAGATGACAGATAATAATAATAATAATAGTACTATTTAATAATAAATCATATTATTTATTTAGAGAGAAAGTAGCAAATAAAGGTATACACACAAAAACTACATAACTAGGATAAGTCCCGTACTAGGGTAGATTTTTTCTTTTACAGTTCAAAGTTTTTCTTTGAGGACTTAATTTTAAACTTAAATTAAATACTATGATAATAGATACATATTTCTTATTTTTGCCACTTTAATATTTCTATAGTACATAGGTACTTATAATATTTATATAGTAATATTTTAATAGTAGGAACAGTGTAGTTTATGCATACGTATTTATTTGTATTATATAATAATAATAAACTAAAGTGATACTAATATTAATTTAATATATATTTGTCGTGTTAAACAAGAATATCTGAAATAATTGCATCCACCTTTTCTCTGTCGGTTTCAATCAGCAAAAGTATTTTTTTCCTTTTTTCATTTGTAAACTACTGCACATTTTTAACTGAAAGTAATTATAAGGTCTAGGAACTATAGAACTAAAGTGCCTTTGCGCAAATTGTATTTGGATGTTTGGTCAGTAATGTTATGTGAGTGCGCATTGTTGAGATAGTAAAGTATGATCACTTTTCCATAATTGTGCCTAATGTCCAAAACTGTTCAATATATACACACACACAC
>JAOPUG010000215.1:8761159-8776216 GCA_027564375.1 Micropterix facetella | reverse complement strand
TTTTTAGGCTAGGCTTCCGTGAAGTTTAAAAACAAAAATCGTGGTTTGTTTTGTTATTTCACTATTTAATTTTTATTTAATAATCGAGCGGTTATTCATGTATATATAATTAAACAATTAGGATGCCATCATAATTAGTTTGCACAGTATAAAGGATTTAATACGAAAATCGGCTGATGTAATAAAAAAACACTTAAGGTAAATAGCTCTAAAACCAGTAAATATTATTATTATTGGGGTGTTATGGGCTTTTACGTGTCACGTCTACTAAGCAGTGATCTATTGTGACGGCCCTTTAAAGTTCATAACCAGTAAATATCGCCGTAATCGTTCAGATGTATATTTGTTTATTGCTACTGATATGTATATTTGTTTATTGCCGTTCAGATGTATATTTGTTTATTGCCATATATGTTTCAGCGCAGTAATATAGAGCGCGCTTTTATCTCTATATTCGTAGTAGTTTGGTAAATGGTTGCTGAAAAAATAATAATTTATAAAAAAAACTTTCTACAAATACGTTTTCCTAAGAAGAAAAAGAATGAACATTTTGAACACCTCAACAGTCGGCATGATCCCCTTATTTCGAATTCATATAATGGGAAATTCTACCGCCATATCAGGGCGGCTCACAGAGGAAAAACTGAATATAGTGAAGGTATTAATTAATACATTTAACGTTTAATTTAATCTTTATTGTAAAAGTCCTTTATTTATAAAATAAAGAGAAATAAATAATACACATGTAATGTTTCCATTTTTGTGCCTAAATTATATCGACTGCAAACTTCACACTTGCCAAAATCCATTATCTCATTCTTTTAAAGTACTGGAGGGTGTTGTATTTTCCCAGTTAAATAACTTTCTTGATTCACATGGATTGCTGGGTTGCTTCAATCCGGTTTCCGTGAGGGACAAAGCACCCCCACAGCACTGGTCAAAGTCACAGATGACATCAGGCGGGCTGTGAACGATAAAAACACAATTCTAATTCTTCTCAAGTTCAGTACTGCGTTCAATTCGATTAACTTCGACTTACTCTTAGACTACTACGATCAATAAATCTCTCCGAAGATGCACTAAAAGTGATTCGACTCCTATATGCTGGATCGCAGACAGTGTATGAAATCGTGCGGTGTCAAGTCAGATATGGTTTGCCTCACTGCCGGGGTGTCGCAGGGCAGAGTTTTATCACAGCTGCTCTTTTCATTGTTTATCAACCCTATCGGTCAAAATCTAACGTTTTCGTATCATCATTTATTTGAGGATGATTTACACATTTATCACCATGTGCGACCTGCCGAGCTTCCCTTCGCAATCGCACGAATTAATTCAAATTTCCTACTCATAAACCAACTGGCGCATGGCATCATGGTCAATCCATCTACATAAGTATCATTCTATGTCATATCATATCATTGATGGACGACACTTACTATCATTGATTATCTATTCCCTCCCTGATATTTAATAGAACGGTCATTGAGTTGTCTAAGACGGTTAAAAATCTCTGAATTCTCATTGACTCTCACCTTTCTTGTCGCAACTGAAGTCATCAAACGTCTCTATCTTCGTGACCTTTTACGGCTTTCGTCTGTTGCAGACGTTTCTTCCAGTGAGGGTGAAACAAATCCTCAGACTCTTGTACATCTAATCTAGTCTACGCCGACGCTGGATGCAAACGAGGATATCTTGGATAAGTTCGATTGCCTTCAAAATTCCTGCATACAGTATATATTTAATCTGAGGAAATATGATCATGTGTCGTTCTTTCGGCAGAAACTTAAGTGGCTTAGAAATAATCCGTAGCCATCATACAGACGCATATTTTGTCACTACTTTATTAGGTCCTTTTTTGTCCCACATCTCCGACTTATATAAAGGCATTATTAGCGCCACTCTTTGCCATGACCTTTCTTTACGATCCAGTCAGGATAATACTCTCTGAATACCGTTACAACGGTGTTCCATTTATGCACATTCTTTTGCAATCCAGGCCGCCCGTCTATGGAATCAGCTCATTCGAAGTGTTCAGCTACTTTCAAAAAGTCATTGAAAAACTTTTTCTCTCAAATTAGATGTATCACCTTTCCCGCCTTATCCCTGTTTATTTTGTTACATATTTGGGCATATTGCTGCTTTTAAAAAAATGTAATTTTATAATAACTAATAAGGAAAATTGTAATCTGTTTGTATTATGTAAGCCAGTACTATTTTGCCGTCACACTATTTTGTTATTATTTTAAGGTTTAGCTTAAGATATTGTTATTATACTGTAAATTCGCCGTTTATATATTTCATGTTTTGTGCAATACAGACACAAAATTTCTGATTTTGCTTATTAATTTTTGGGCAACTTCACATCATTCTCATGATATGCATCCATGCATAGATGTATTATGATTAGTATTATGAAGGGCCCGACCTTGGTCGGTGAATTCCATGGCAGTTCCGTTTGTACTTACTATTTGATATAGACACGTGTGGTATTTTGATTTTACAAAATCTTAAATAAATGAAACACTTGCAACAAATTAATCAATAAGATATGAGCATATCAGTAAAACAGCAATAAATAAAGCATATCTAATAATAAGTATTAAATACATAATCATGTATTTACCTACTACGTCAATTATTTATAACACGAGTTACACTTGTAACTATCTTATCTTTATTATACTTTCTAGGCAAAATCGATCTTTATCTCCGCGCGAAAAAAATCGAAAATGCGAGAAGCTTTGTAGTTTCTGAATTTTTGAAGCAGCCTTTGAATCAATAATAAACAATTCGCACACCGATTGTACTATTATAAATCGGCGCTTTTTACCTCAATCCAATAAAAACGAAATAAATTGTTCCCAATAAAAGTATTGTTAACCAAGTAACGTTCCTTTTTGATTCGTGTTTTTTTAAATAGGTAAATCCAATGAAAAATAAAATTTTCATCGTACATTTTATGATTACACGAAAACAGATAAAAGTTAAATATAAGTAGGTACTTATTTAGCTTTCTATACTTTATTATAAACATAGCATTTCTTGAAGTGAGGCTTAGTAAGTTGCCTTAAGTGAGAACTTAAGTAACCATAAAGAGACTCGCCCTCATTATCGCGTTCATACAATATGCGTAAGAAAAAGAATGGATCTATATAATATTGACGTTTATACCGTAATAGTGCATAGTATTACTAAAATATACTGTGTGTCAATCGCGCGGCGAAGCGCCATGGTGACGCGTTTGGTGTTTATTCTCCACTTGATATTTTGATAAAATGTATGATAAATCAGCACCGTCTGAAAATGGATACAAGGAAGAGATACTTTCTGAGAAATGTTATCTTTGACACTTATTTTGTGTGGAAAATATAGGTCATACTTTGCCCTACAGCAATTGTGTGTGCGTTAACACGCAAATATTAGCATTAGAAGTAGAAGTAGGTAATGCTTATGTACTTTTCCGAGAATCGATGAATCGAGCAATCGCATTTCTAGAACGACATTGACACAGCTCAAAAAATAGTATTTTTGACCGACCGTAGCGAGATCACTTCTTCCTATATTCGACCGTTTAGTTGGATTTTCGTCATTTGTGCTTGTGACGCAGTTAATCAAATGTATTGTTCGATTTTAATCAGATGTTTCATGAATATTCCTCGAAATAATTAAAAACGACGTTTTGTAGGGATTTTTTTTATTCCTTTTGAAGGTAGCCGTTTTAATGGGGGTGGAATAAAAAAATATTTGTACAATGAGACCATTGTGATCGCCACGTACTATAGTTTCGCGCTAGATTCGCGTCGTTTAAATATAATCATGTGACTTATCAAAGTGAAGAGTAAGTCGAGTAAACAAACAATATATAATTTTGTTAAATATATATGCAATATGCAGTGGGATGGGGTTGAATCGAAATATATTTCCGTTACAAAATGGTGGCGGTTTCATTGGTTTTAATACACGCGAGGTCGCAGGTTCACGAGGTCGCAAGTCGCAAGGTTCATAGAACTACTAGTAAATATGTGTAAAAAAAAATAGCCACCAAGAGCGACATTTGCACTTATATCGGTGAATGTGAAAAGCTTCTAATTCTTGTTTAGTCCTAAGTTGACTTTTTTTGAATTTAGATTCTTACCGTTGGTCATCGTTTTGTATGAAAACACCACTGATTCAGTCCTTACAGTACCGGTTTAGCCCGGGCGGGGATGCCGCATTTCCTGTAAGGGCTCAGCTCCCCCCCGGGCTACATCTCTCAACTACTGGTGTTATAAAATGCGTCAAAGCGTTTTGCTACATTTTAAAAATTCTTACTTTAAAACTGTATTTTCTTGCCTGCACACTCAAACATGAACGATGAAAATTAGAAATAATTTTGATTGTTCTTTTAATGAGCGTAATATTCAATTAACCCACACCAGTTAGGTACTAAGTCTCTAGAATCACCACATGTAGATAATATATAAAATTACATTTTCAACGATAAAAAGCCTGGTACAAAAATGGAATCGACGAGGGACTGCTTTTCATTTTACGTTGAACAGACTATATCCATACCGTGAACGAACTACGTTCTGAAAACGGATTGCAGGAATTTCTTTAAACTTTCAGCTATCCGAAGATACCATGGCCCGGCTAAGGAGACCACAACTGCAAGGTGTTTCGATGAAGCTCAACCAGCACAGAATCGCTTTCGCACTAACATTTTCCTATTTATAGTTGACCTTTTTATATGGTTTCTAATAGTTCCATGCAGCTTAAGTCTAATGGCCTCTTTGTCTGTTTTTAGGTCGACCCAACTCGCGGTTTGACTATCATCCGGTAGCCTCCTCGGATAGGGACTTAACCTGAAACGGCCGCCGTGAATACTGCTTGCGGCTGTAACCCGCAGTCGCTGACAGTTGGGATTGGAGGTTCGATCCGGGGGAAAACCTCGGGCAAAACTGGGCGAATTATGCACAGTTCCGCTTCAGCCAACCGATTGCGCATTTCAGCGAATAATCGGGGTAGTCTGGAAACGTACGTTTCCTAAGAAGCGGGTGTAGATGTTGACCTTATCATATATCATTAGAAACGATCCGATGGCCACCCGATCCCAAGTGAATTGACGTGCAAAGGATGCCTCGGATCCGTGATAAATTCGAGTTACGAATTACTCCTTACATCAGGGTAGATGCCGCACAAACGAATTCGAATCTGTGACCAGACTGGAAAATGGAGTTATCTGTAGTAAAGGCGTGACGTGATAATAGCCTGCTGGGTTAAACTCCCAGTGCCTTGCGGTAAGGAGTCGGACTCTTATGGATCTGTGGATTGTGCATGTCCACAAGTCCCTGCGTTCATATCAGGGTTACAAGACGACAACAGTCGTTATAACATCCAGGAGTTGCGGGTTCGCTCGTAGCATTGGCACCTCTCCAACTGACCACGTTATACATGGACTAAGCACTCGCTACTCCCCTAATAAGGATTTAATAAAAGACTGCGTTGTTCTTGACCCTAAAAGATTCAACGGTTGCTGGAAGGGTTAGAGAGCTGCCAAGCAACATCCTCGTTTGTGTGTCTCTAATCTATCTCGAGGTGATGTGGAAGCTGTAATATAGTGCGAGATGATGCAGCATTTACGGTTGCTTTACGGAGTTTATCGATAACTTCCAGCAAGGAAATAGTCGTGTACCACTCAGCATTCAGGGTATGGCGATTCTCCAAAAGCAACAGTAGCCACGTGTCCAGTTTTCCTAGAAATAGAACCGATCATCCGCTTCGCGGCATTTTGCACCCGCGCCACTTTGTTTGGATTCGGCTCATCTTGAAAGACCCTACTGCTTTGTTTCGGGGTCGTAGCTGTAAATCTATGTTTTGTCGCCTGTTACTATGTTCCACGCCAAATTTGACGCCCCTTTGTTAAATCTGGTAAGCATGGTATTGCACCAAGTGACACATTCCGTTTTTTGAGCCGCAGTTAAATTGTTTGGGATCCACCGCGAGTACAGTTTTCTCACAACCAAATGTTTGTGTAAGATTGATCATTCCTGTCTCATGCCTATGCCTAAGGATGCTCGAGTCTCACGACAGATCACATGCCTGTCTGCTTCGATCATACGGCGCACATCATCGATGGTTTTGTTGTTGATAGCGGTGAAAGGGCGACCTTCACGAAATTTGTAACTAAGATTGACACGACCGCATTGAATTCTGCAAACTACCTAAACATTGTCAACTTGCTTGTTGCTTCATCACTGAAAATAGTTTGAACCCGAGTGAGGCTCTGCTGAGCTATCAAATTACATTTAAAATTAAAGAAAATCATACTGCGAAGATTTTAACGAGTTAAATCCATAGTAATGCAGACACACAATTTTAAAATGACTCTACAATGAAAAACCAATGACAGTTAGATGAAACAAACTTTTGTCATATCATTTTTATTTAAATTATTTATGTAAGTGGCCAAATCCGGAAGCTTTCAGTGTGACCTATTTAAATGAAAGAATATCGTCTCAGGTGAAGATTATTTAAAACAAATCAAGGAATCTTTTAGCGAGGAACTATTCGAACCCCTTTTGTTTATTCATGTCGAAAGGGTAGTAGATGCCTTAGCTAAAGCTTTGTTGGGGTTCGCGCGGCTTTTCCCAATTAGATTTTATAAACTAGTAGACTGTGTTTTTCTTTGTTT
Source organism: Micropterix facetella (assembly GCA_027564375.1). Taxonomy (NCBI): domain Eukaryota; kingdom Metazoa; phylum Arthropoda; class Insecta; order Lepidoptera; family Micropterigidae; genus Micropterix; species Micropterix facetella. The sequence continues at coordinate 8,769,543 of JAOPUG010000215.1, read as the reverse complement.
TCCAGCCGGGACCCCGATGGGTCCAAGCCAACACTGTCGTTTAGTAGTTTTTATTTAGTATTAATGCTATCATTAGTTATTATTGATATCCCGAAATTTTGAATGTGTGGAAGTTTTTACATTCACCTGTATACACTTATCTAGATCGGTCGAACGGTTGTCGCGCCATTTTTCGGCATTTTGTCAAATAAGCAAACAACAGGAGGCACGATGTTTCATATTTAGCGGCCTTCGATTATTATTGAACGGCGTCAAAGTTGTCTGAAAGTCGTTTTGGGTGCGAATGACGCGGCGCAGGGCTCCCCGCGCGCTTTGTGCTGAGAGTTGTAAAATTTGATGTCGAACGTTCCTTGAACTGAATACGCAATTGGTGCATATTAAAATGGAATAATAGGTCGAGCTGGCGATCGTTAATCGTATGCAACCACGGCATGCAACGGCTTGCATTTTGCGGTGACTTCGCACTCTCTCACACTGCAAAATCACGAGCCAAGCCGGATGCATGCTTCCCACTACTGTTTTTTTTTAATATTTTTTTTTTACATTCTCAAAAAAGTTTTCAAAAATAAAATACGCGTCCGTCTGTTTTTTTCGCGTATCATATGCGAAAAAGCAGGCGTATGCGCCTAGAGAATTGGGCCTGCAATGTCACTTTTCGACATCTTCAGCGGGCTTTGAATTAAAATTGTTATAATTTGAAAATTGAATAATTCGTAACTCCGTTATTATTAGCGCTAGATTGAAAAACAAGAGTATCTTAGAATACTGAGAGTAAAACCTCTAACTTTATTGTAACTCATTTCTTAATATCTTTAGTGATTTACAAGCTTAAGGGGCTATTGTTGGCTGAATAAAGCGGAATGATATGCCAAGGGAAACACCAGCGGGCCGCAATACTCCAATAGCCTATTATTGCTTGCGCGGTGATACCGATCTTCTGAAATCGCGCATAACAAATAATATATTTTTTTAGTTTTTTAAAAGATTATAATGAAAAAATAAACATAATGCAAAATATTGCATGATCACATTTTAATCATTTACTTGGTACGTGTTACCAATATAGTTTCGAGTTGTTTGTCCCTATAGATTCCAAGAAAAATGCAAAATACAAAAAGGTGATGACTTCAGCTTTTATTTATTTCTATTCAGAAAAAAAACAAATATTGTAATTTCGCATATTTTATTACATATTTTATTTTATTTTAATACACGCAGGAGTCACTTAAATTTGATCGCAAAATGTCTGCTGTTCACTGTGGGAGAGAGTTAGTCACCTTAATAATAAAAGTTTAAAAATAATAGTGATCGCCATTTACTATAATTCCGTGCTAAGCCTTGCATTATTTAGGAATCGCATTAACCTTTTGACGCTGGATTGTTTTACCTCTTCAGCTTGGAGTTAGTAGCCACCCAGGTGGGTGTATCTTTTACACATCAACGGGATACATTCGCCCATGAGTTGCATGAGAGTTTCCTCTGCATCTTGGCAGAACCTGCACACTAGTGTTCCGGAGCTTAAGGTTGAACATGTGTCTGTTCAGGCCACAATACCCCTAAAGCCTCATGGGCAGTCTTACGGTCGTAAGCTTTGATTAGCACTTTATAATTATTGAAATGTGGCATGTTGTTCCAGTGGTCGAAGGATTGTTCTAAACATAGTTTTTTCAGCATTAGTTTTGCCAGGTTTTTTGGTACGCTCATCAAGGTTCAGAACCGTGTAGCGTTTCCTCTGCTCCCGCCTTAGCAAGTTCGTCGGCTTTTTCATTTCATTCAGATTATGCTTATCAGAAGAACTGCTCAACAAACTGGAATATTTGTAAAATGTATGCATTCAGTTTATTTTAGCTCTACGGAAGTACGATTACTTGTCCGCATATAGGGCACGACTAATGTGGCTGTAAATACACCAGAGGAAACATGTCTAGTTCTCGCTTTCTGTTTTGTGTCGTCTCCTTATCGACACCTTCCGATTTGTACAAGTTTTTCGAACCGCTAATGCCCACAGGCCTTTGCACCAGTCATCTTCGGATAATTTATAAAAAAATCCACTATATTCTGAGATATTCTTTCACGCGGCAAAGCTCTGGAACGATCTACAAGCAAATATAGAAACTGGTCTTCGAGAGCATCTTTCAAGGATCACCTTAAATACTTTTGAGGTGATCTTTGAAGGACTTCTCTCTCAGGCTTAACAAATTCTTTCTTTTCCTAAGTCTCTCCCTCCCAGCATCCTTTTCTCGGGTAAAAACCTAAGGACTTGTCAAACTTCGACCTATATGATTATTTTCTTGTACACTGAGAAAATATTACGCTGTAGGTAATAATACACGGAAATACGAATGTTTCAAAATGAATTACCTATGGATCTAGGACTGTGCTTGGTACGTAGGAATTTACATTATGTGTAATAGTGTAGTTATCATGTCACTGTAAATATGTAGCAACATTCTCCTCTAGCCGTTTAATTCAGAAATTATGACCTTACAAAACGTAATGGTTTTTAATTACGTCACGACCTCAGGATCTTGCTTCTATCATGACAGTATGTAATAGTATAGGTACTTACGGTTATAGTCGGACACATGAATCACGTAGAAGCTACAATTTACCGTTATTTCCGTAATTCCCGTAAGGAACATGTTGATACATAATTATTCGAGTACCTAGTGGACTTTTAACAACATTACTTGTAATTCAACAACTACGATTGAAACTTTTGTATAAAACGTTTGCAGATCCCTCCTGAATATTGCCTCTCTTGGTGTAGACTATAAAATCTTTTAATGGATTGTATATCTTGGGACCAATAACTCGCCAAGCTTTCGGGCTTCCTAACAGAGTGATAACGGACAGAGTGATAACGGATCGCAGTATCATCTTGGACAATATCGTGAAATATGTCGTCATCGCGAAACTAATCCGTCGCTGAAGTAATCGGAGACACTCCATAAAATGTGTACATAGCCCGTTTCTGCATAACAAGGATGCGATCGCGTTCTGCCGCGCGACCCCACAGTTAAACTCCGTAAGAGAAAACCGCGTGTACAATGTGCAAAGTAGTATGTTATAAGTGCGGCCTTCCCCATAATAGGAGCTCACCCATAAAGCACGTAACAAGCATGTCCTATTTTATTCCACGGGGCGTCGATATGCAAATTCCACCGAAGGCCGCTGTCATCAATGAAACCCAAAAACTTGGCCGACGTCAACTGGCCCTAGCGATACACCTATACTGGCGAAATAGGTTCCTCGCAGATTAAAATAAATTAGACTGGTCTTCTTTACGTTTAAAATTACGCCATTTACAGTGAACCATGAGTTTGATTCACTTAGTAGACTCCACACTATTTGCCAGCACACTATTTGCTGCCACAATGTTAGAAATATGTAACGGCCTATCTAATAGCATGAAACTCTGGGGTCGCGCTACTGATCGGGACCGCGTGCTAGTTAGTCAAGCAAAACAAGCTGTCTGTACGATCGGAAATATCCCGCAGGATAGATACACCAGCGAAACCATATTTCCCATCAGGTTTCTATACTGAAGGTGCCGTGCATATACATTATAGAAGTGGCATTAGACGTCAGGAAGAATAATGTAGATTTCGACATTATTTATATTAATCATGACTACCCCCATGCGATCTCGCGAGCAACTGAGTCTCGTTATCACTCGTTAGCGAGGTCTGAACGCATGGCTGATGCTTTAATCAACAGCCGAACCAAAGATTTATAATGGCTTAAGCATATTAAATAGAAGATTGAGAACCCTTTTAATTGAAATGCCTTTTATTCCGTAGAGGAATTCTACAGTTTGTGCAATTTTTAACTTTTAATGTAAGTAATATTATAATCTTTTGTACCTATGTAATATCATTGATTATATAATATAATCAATGATAATATGTTCGAACGTCTATATATTATTATTTACTTGTGTTGGTACCGTGTACATATATTACGTGTATGTGTATATATGTATTTGTCCTAACTGTATATGTACTTCTGTTTGTACAATTTCCTAAATGTGAAGCGTTTTACCAAAATATGAAATAAAATGCTACCGTAAATGACATATTGAAGACTGGATTGGTATGCGGCGATCGCCAACGTAATATTTTCTGTTTTCAGATGAAGGCCATGGGATGACAGCAATGGTCGTTGCGGTTCGACGGTTGCTGCGTCTGCAGAATAGAGTTTAGAGCTGATAGTCGATCATTCTCTTTCTGACGTATGTAATGCCGTAAGTCTGACTAACGGATACATATATGTTTTTGAGCCGTTGTAGTTTTTCGAGTAATGCTTCTTTCAATACGCGACATCCGCATAGTCGTTTATCGGTAGCACTGGGCACGCTATGCTCGGTGGGACCTGCTACCGGCAAGACTGTCTTTGTAAACTATTCGTTTGCTATCAAAACTTGAAAAATCTAATATTAAAATAATAGTTTTGTCTCTTGGCCTATAAATTATATACATATAGGTATATTAATACACTCGTGTCACCCTCAAAGACTTGATTGAATCCAAAACCTGTCACAAAGTCCGACATTAAAACGATCACAGCCACAAATAAAACTACTCGTAAGATAAGCATGGTATTTAGTAATTCCTAATACAAAACAATATTTTTTTATTTTTGTCCCTTGAGCTTCTTTTCAAGAATTTTCTATGACGATAGCTTTAAAACTAAAATTACGTTTTGGTACTGAATCCTAAACGGAACATTGTATTAAAATATTTGCGTGAGAAGAGCATACGTGCACGAAAAGATCGATGTTAGACGAGTTTGACTGCTGACTGAGGCCATGGCCGTAGCCAGGGGGGATTAAGGGTTTATGGCGTTGGAAACCCCCTCCAGAAATTCCCGAATCGAAATATATGTATTACTACTTTGACAATTTGAAAGGCTGGGCGGCTGAGTACATTATGGCAAAATATTAATGAATTTAAACCTGTACCGTCCTACCATTTAAGTTTTTAGATTGTATGTACAATTTTTAGATTTTATGTACATTTAAGTTTTTAGATTCATACATACAATTGCCAGAGGCTGAACAATAATTTTTAGGCAAAGAAACGTTTGTTTTATGGTGGGCTTAAGTAGCTGTTGATCGCTATTCTTGAAGTATAAGTATTGCATTCATTAACAAAAAAACGCACCGCACAAAAACTCCAGGGTAAATTAACAGAGGCAGAGCAGAGCTTTGTCGGGGTTGCACATGTATTTCTTTTGTTTAACAACTGCTGAATTCTAGGCATCGACGACGCGGTGGGTACCTACCAACCGACCGCCCATAATCGAGTAGTATAGCAGTTAGTGTTCGGTTCGTTTTATTATGAGGGGTTTGTTGTCGGATGTAATGTACATGAATAATAAGTGTGTGACAGATCAAAGAATTAATATTCATAATTATAAATATTGAACCTCCCCCCCCCGAAACCTTGGACTCCCCCCTCCTAAACAAAACCTGGATACGCCCATGATAGGCATTCACGTGTATCAGTAAGTACACCCAAATTGGTGTTATCAGTCTGTACTTGGCTGGCTTGATTCGGTTGTTTACATAGCGAGATGCGAGCTGTTCGAGAAGAATCGGCCACCGAAATATACTCGCTGCTGGCAAAATTGCCACGAGTCAGCTTTATTTCCACCGTGACCTTAGAGGAGTCTAATCTATTCAAAAAATTACGCAGCGACGAAGAGATGTTTTCGTCGAGGTTCAAGGGCGAGGACGCGGACGTAACGTTTCGACGTATCTTTGAGGGCGGGCGCGGTCGACTCGATTTGTTATACGAGCATATACCATGCATACAGTACACAGTACACTGCTGCTAGGTAGCGTAACACTATCGCGTAGTGGCCAGAAATAGCAAAACTGATCGACATTTTACCTATTTGGCTCTGGCCCAAATGCCGTTTTGCATTCTTGTTTCTACCTTCTGAAAAAGTGGAGTTTTTGCATTTACAGTCTGCCAAAAATGAGTAGATAAAATCTGGCTGATAGTCGGTATCATATGCTTTCCCAAATTTCGTCATAACGAAGCGACATACAATGCGTCGCTGTTCTAGATATTGGCTTTAATAAGTGCGACAATTTATATGTATTCGATTTTAAAACTCAAACGATTTTGAAATTATTAATTTTCAACCTGTCATTTTATAATTAATAATTTTCAACCTGTCATCTTCGTTGTCCAGTCTACCCTGGACAGCGGCTGTTGCAACATCGCCGAAACGTCGGGTGTTATAAACTTCACGCGGTACATTCGTTTTATCTTATTAATAGATATCATTCTGTAACGGCCTCAGGTATTAAAGGGGTTTGAATGTACTTTACTTTAGAATGTTATTCACACTGTAGAACATAGTTGCAAACCTAGAAAAACTTGCCACAATCAAAGGGACACGACGAGCGATTTTTTATGGCCGGATTAACATTCAGGTATCATCTGTTAAAGATGGAATACTATGTATTTATATGCCGTTAAACATCTAGTTTATTTAAGGTGGACATTCTTACCTTAAGCTATTTCCCTTGGGCACTTAAGTGAATTGAATGAATTACTAGTAATACGAATTTAATAACTGTTCGCTCTGCATGCTTTATATTACTGATAAAATCGGTTGACAGCCGGTTCCACCGTGGCCGACCGTCGAGAGAAAAAAACGGTATCCGTTCGAAATTCTGATATCTTGCCATAAGTGATGATTTTATGTTTCATTTGTCTTTGGTTGAAATTATTTCATTGGAGCTCTTATGAGCTACCATACAAGGTGGAGATTTAGTCGTGCGCATTAGTGTGGACCGTTAAGTGATATTATTGATTACGACGTAATGTCACTGATCTTACAAGAGACGCCTCATAAAGACGCCTCACAGAGAAGCGGGTGGGCTCTTGCCAACTGAAGAATATTAAAAAAATCAGTCTGTGCAAGGCCCTTGTTGATATTTAATTTTTTGAGCTAGAAAATACCTCACTTGGGTTAGATTAATTGTGTGTCACCTGCTACGTGTGAACCCGTTCACCCCGAAACGTTTCAAGGAACTGTATCACTATATCACCTCGAGGTGAAGAGCAGAGATTTGGTGACGTAGACAAATCTACGTACCAAGCTCCACCACTGCCCGTTAGAGTCCAAAGCCTCACGGCGAGGCACAGGAAATTGCCAGCCTGCGGGCAGCCTCACCCCCTAACTCCCAAATTTAGTCGGATACCTCCGACCATCCGTCTGATTGCAGGTTCGAGGTCGCTAGCGCGGTCCTTTACTTCAAACAATATAGCGGATACGGGTCGTCCATTACTCGGCAACTCTCACCCGAGGTCGGGTAGCCCGCAATATCGTTTCTATGGATAGGCAGCTTGAGGTACCTACTTAACCCTGCTTTCTTAAGAAGCATACACTTCTTAACTCCTCCAGATATTAGTCAGTGATAGCACGGCCGGTTTGTCCGCCCCGTGGGCCAGCTGTCTACATCAGCCCGAGTTTCCGTCCCCAGATTCACCGCACAGCGGGTTCACCGGGTTGCCCCCTCTTATAGGAGCTGCTTCGCGAGCTGCCATCATAACGGCCATCATAGCCCAGACCTCACTTAGGTCAATGTGGATATTACTAAGGCAGTAGTTGCCATATGCAGTATTATTAATCATTGATTCGTTCTTGGAGGATATACAATACACAGAGACTCCTCACATAGACGCCTCGCAAAGACGCCTTACAGAGACACCTCACAGAGACGCCTCACAGAGATGCCTCACAGAGACGCTAAATCAAGCAGGAACAAAAAGGGCTACTTGAGTGCTTTATAAGCGCGCGCTTATCAAATCATCCGATATACCTACGTAAAAATAATGTACTACAAAAATATTTGTCATCAGTAGACTTAAAAAAAAGTTAGGGAACGATACATTCAGCTTTTATATTTAATCTACAATAGCGTTTTTTTCATACTCAAAATAAAATGAAAAATTATAATATGATATTTAAGTCTACTGATTATAAATGTATCATGTGGAAATTTTATTGAAGAAAGAATTTGCCCTTTACACCATGTTATTGGTCATATTGTTTAGGAGATAATGAAAAATTAAAATAATTCATAATCTATATCTATCTATACTAATATACAAAGGTAAAATTTGCTTGTTTCGTATTACATATTCTACGCGGGTGTAACCGCAGGGCGCAGCTAGTAATAAATAATAATTTAAAAGGAGTTATTAATTCAGGAGTAGAACAGGCTGCATGGTTCTCATAACACGCGTCCGTATTCCAATTTGGTAGAAAATGAAAAAATAAAAACATATCTACCAACCGCATTAACCAGGACCATCACGAATTATTTTCCGGTAATATTTGTAAGCTAGGGAGATCAGACG
>JAOPUG010000215.1:8713336-8724295 GCA_027564375.1 Micropterix facetella | reverse complement strand
TTGAAATGCGTGTATGCCTAAGAATATTGTTAACTTTCAATTTTTTATTTAAAAAAATACTATTGAAAATATAACTAATTTTTGTTTTTCACTGATAACATAACAATTAGCACTTTCTTTGGTCTTATCCAGCCGAAGTACTCTAAATAATTGATGAAGTAATTTATGTAGAATAACAACAATGACTTTATAAATCATATTTTTTTATTGGGAAGTTAAGATGGTTGAAAGCAGACATATTTCTATTTTAATGATTACCTTACAAATTGTTGACTATCCCTATCGAAATACTAACAAGAAATCAATGCTATTAAGACTAGTGATAAAAATGTAATATATTGTTTTAGAAATGGATATAAAAGAATAATAGCCGACAAAGTCAACAAACAATGAGAAATAATGTCAATCTAACCTTAGGTATGTTTTAAATATTCCACCTATATAAATAAAAATTACATTCGGTTGGTCGTAATCTTAAATCTCCGAAAGTGCTCTTCGAGCACAAGCAGATTAACTGAGGAGGCCACATGACTGGCGAGGGTATGTGCGAGTGAGGTGTCTGTAAGCGAGAAGGATAGAAGGCTCACATGAATTAGCAAGCGAGATAGTTCGACTTGTGTAGTTATGTGTGGCTTTTCATATGCTTCGTACTTCAAGGTCGTGGTCGCTTACAAATGAACATTTGCCGTGCAAAATTTAAGTTCCTTTCAATAAAGTACAAATAAAAATTAAACATCATTACTTGTACACTAGCAAAATGAGCAGCACTGTGTCAGCTGTCAAACACACATTTAAATTTAACAAGGTTTAAATTTCAATGTTAGGTAGGCAGGGGTCTACGGAAAATAAAAAATATCGTTATGTGGTCTCTGAATTAGACAGTTGTCTATAATTAATTCGAAACATAAGAAAATTACTGAGTTCATGATTTTGCGGGCGTGTTGGGAAATATTAGTAAAATATAAAATCTACGGTGGAAAAAATATTATATCCTTTAGTTATCTATCTGTAATTGATTTCTTTTTAATCAATTGCATTGATTGCATTGAACTCGAACACTGGTGAAGTGGTGTCGATGACGGTGTGGCTGTTGTAAGTCGTAAACATTGCAAAGCTTTATTGCCATGATTAAATAATACCTGAGATACTCAAGGAACACTTACATATATATTTTTTACAAATTTGTACCTACGTATCTTTCGAGAAATGCACAGGGCCTTGTTCTACATGCGCGTAGTCGATTCAGGGACCCGGGACCTCTGCCATAGCGCGACAAGGTCACACTCCTGTAGCCGGGTCACACACCTGGGCAAAGGCTCCTCCAATGGCCGAGTCACATTAATTTATTCTGCCCGTGAACGCGACGCTTGTATCCTCCTTCTGTGTGCACCTTTGTCTCGTATTTATATCACTTGACCACCACCACGAAGAAACGCGCTTGACGTTGCCGATCATTGCTACTTCCTAATTAAAACTTTGCGGCAATCGGTAGAAAATGAGTCGTTCTAGCCGAGAAACCCATACGGAGAAAAATAGTTTTACTTTTGTAAATCTGTATATAACGCCATGTTTACGTAAGAAAGCCAGGCATCATTTAATTTTCGAATATACATAACGTCATTACACGTAATGTTACAACAGTAACACCATTGCACTGGATCCCAGCTAATTCTAATGTGGAAACGCCAGTATTAATGATGCCACTTCAGGGCGAAATGTCTGAGTCGTCTTCAGTAGTTCAGAAAAGACTGTATCGTACGTGCTTCTTATATGTCGATATGCGGCGGATAGTACTGACGGTACATACTTACATAATGGTCGATAATAACGCCTCATACATTCGGTAAGAAGACCGACACATTCTAGCAAGACTACTGCCAGATGTTGGCATTTTAACAATTGGACTGCTCCAGTGCTTATACCCGTGTCAGAAATACAAATTCGATAACAACGTTTGACATGCCGGCAGTTGTCCTTGTTTGGCCATTATTGCAGTTAGGAAGATTTTTATTTAAGGAGCCCAGTAATTATTTTTTCTCAGTGCAACGGGATAGTTTATGGTGTATTCTCTGTGGTTCCACGGCTAAATAAATAATTATTATAATGGCCATTGCTACACTAGGCCACACCAACATGACAGTGAATCCTCTTCGGAAAAAGTTAGTAGGTACCACGAATCATACTGGTACGTAAACACTGGTATTTAATTAACCTAATGCCATTTGTCGAAGAAAAAACTTATGGCTATTGTTAGCAACAATGACAGCAAGACAGCAAGAACGTATCGATAGAGAAATTGACTTTCGAAGAGGATTAGCTTAGGATGAATATTATTTAGAGCTTGTTTCTATTGGCTATGGTGAAGCAGCTAGTAAAAAACAATATATCGCTGGTATTCTGAATACCAACATGGACATATCTCCATTAGCACCGTACTATCCGCACAAATCAGCTGTACGGCAAGAAAGTGTCGCTTTTGTTTTTTGGTAATTACATATAATTAAAGGTAAGAAGCGGTTTCAAGGCTTTGAAGAAGCTGTCGAAGCGACCGAAGCTGTCATTTTAACGACCTCAGCTATGGATGGGAATTACCGTTTTAACAGTTGGTTCGTGTGAATGAATGCAAAAGTGCAGCGATTTTATTGGAGCGTTCGTACATGGGCAACACTGAAAGTTTTTGATTGAAAAAGAAAAAAATACAATGAATAGCCAAAAATCAATTTATTGATTCTCAAAATATAGTCCGTGAGAGTTATTACACTTTTTTATATCACGTTCTTAATTTTTGGGAACAAAAATTAAGGTGCCAAGTCCGGACTGTTTTGCGGATGACTAATGAGCTCTACATTCTTCGCTTTCAAAAATTTGCTTGTCTGCCTGGCGGTGTGAGAGCTAGTATTGTCATGGTTCTTTTACGGAGCTAGTCAATAACTTCCAGCAAGCAAATAATCGTGTATCAATCAGCAATTGGGGTTTTAATAGGGTCGTGCAGCTCGGATCTCAATGGCCAACTCTGTATATCATGGTTGGCCCGACTCACATGTCAACATTTATCCGGCAGCCTCAACGAAGAGGGACGAAACCGGTAAACCCGCTGTGTATGGTGGATGACCCGTGGGTAGCCCTCTGGCGACCCTGGATGTCGACATGCCGGTCGATTGTCGGCATGCCGGTCTTTGCTTGACAACCATCCTGAAGAGTGGCCTAGTATCCCGGTAATACGGTGACATGCGCTAGATCCCCAGTATCCCGGTAAAGCGGTGACTTCGGATGAAAACTTCGGATGATTGGTTGCTCTAGGCACTGGTCGGTCTGCCGGCTGCTGTCTCAACAACTAATAGCCAGAGGAGATTGGAAGCGCAATGTGACCTAAAGAAGCGGGGACAGGTAGATACCTCAAGTTCCATATAAATGATTCGATAATCACCCGATCTCGGGTGGCAAGCCGAGAAAAGGACGCCTCGGATCCGCGGTAATTTCAGTTAGGAATTGCCGCTGCTTGAGGCAGAAGACTGCGCTAGCGACTTCGAACCTGCGACCAGACGGGGGCTCGGAGAAATCTGATCGCATCTGGTAGTAAGGGCGTGATGGATAGCCACACTGGGCTTGAAAATTCCCAGTGCCTCGCTTTAGGGGTTGGTCTCTTACGGGCTGAGGTGAGCTTGATACCTACGTGGATTAGTCATCGTCCATCAAGTCTCTGTGTTTCACTTCAGGGTGATATAGCTATAGAATTCATTGGATCGCTCTGGGGTGGACGGGTTTGCCCGTAGCAGATGACAACCACAATTATAGCAATCAGCATTTAGGGTACGATGATTCTCCAAAGCAACGGTAGCCACGTGTCTAGTTTTCCTAAAAAAGAAGCTATCATTCGATTCGCAGCACTTTGCATCCTCGCCACTTTGTTGGATTCGGCTCATCTTGAAAGACCCAAATAGTCAATTACTGCTTTGTTTCTAGGTCATAAGCAGTAAATTCATGTTTCATCACGTGGGACAATGCTTTACATCAAATTTGACGACCCTTCATTAGAGATGGTAAGCACCGTGACGAGTTCCGTTTCAAATCGAGCCTCAGTCAAATTGTGTGGGATCCACCGCGAGCACAGTTTTCTCACAGTTAAATCTTTATGTAGGATTGTACCTACCTGACTTATGCCTATGCCTAAGGATACCCGAATCTCACTGCGTGCCTGTTTCTATCATACGGCGCATAGCATCGATGTTTTTGTTGGTGACGGCGGTGAACGAGCGACCTTCACGAAATTCGTAACTTAGGTTGACACGACCGCGTTTGAATTTCACAAATTAGCTATAAATTGTCGTCTTGCTTGGTGCTTTATCGCCAAAAGAAGTTTAAAGCCGTGTTCTGCTGAGCTGTCAAATTGCAGCAAAATTTTCACGAGTTAAAGCCATCGTAATCCAGACAAGTAATTTTTAAATTGACACCAAAATGAAATAAACAAACGTCAATTAGATGAAACAAACATTATTCTACAATCAAAGAGTTTCAATTTCAAAGGTTGTAATTATTTCTTAAAATTTATTTTAATATACGTGGGCAAAGGTTACGGAAACTTTCAGCGTGACCTATTTAGAAAACATAAAGTAATTGCCATTTATTTTCTGTTTGTCATTTCTCTAATTTCCCATAATTTCGGTTTGCTCCACGTGTACTTTTGATTGTGAGCCACTTCTATATTTGGCACCTCTTCGTTATAATGTCGTTAGGCCCTCGGTTGCTCGTGCACCAAACGTTTTATGTATTTCTTTATTCTTCATCGATGAATAATTAAAAACGGATAGAAATATATCTAAACCTAAATAGGCGTCGTAGATGCAAACAGGTAATATTGATGAGTGTAAAATTAACTTTCTGTGCGCACCGGTTCGTGTAGTGGTTGGGTTAATTAATAGAGGAATGCTTACGTAGTAATTATTTTTTATGTCTGATCTTTCTATCTTAAGCCTGCAATGGGCATGTATCCCATATCCCTACCTAGTACATTTCACAAAGCTGCAGCTGCTCTAAAGCTGAAACTTTATGAGTTGTCTACTCATAACTTTATAAGTTGTCTACTCATTTTATGTTTCGGTATTAGTGCCAAGTGGTCTTTGTGGCCAGGTCATTTTATGAGAGGAAAAGGTAATTAGGGGGTTAGCTACTAACTCTTTTCATTGTAAGGTTAGCCAAGCGAAGCTGTCTACGGTGCGCCATGTTTAGCTAAGATTACCAATTTATAGAGAAATGGTGAAACATGCATTGTAGGACATGGAAACAGAACCGGGAATATGCATTTTGAATCTTCTGGATCCTATTTTGGTCCGACTTGAGCAAACACGCTCCATATACGCAGCCACTCTAATCAAGAATGGGTAGAATGAGAGTGTTGATTGGGAGAATCATAACGCCTGTATGGAGGTATCTCTGATTTTATGCAGAGGGACGAGACAATTACCATTGAGATTTTCGCTTTACGTGGAATTCGAAGAGGAGTGCGGGCGACATAAATTTTTGGAATAGCTGTTTTGTCTATAGCATTATCGAGACGACTAGTGGAATTGTGCCAGGTTGTGTGGGGACCTAATTACTAGGTATGCAGATTTAGAAGAATTGAGTTGAAACTCATGTCTCTTCGACCAGTCTGATAAGTTAGAGAGGCAAATTCATTCATCTTGCAAATTGCAGTGATAGCGTCGTCAGCAATGCCATTGTGTAAATATGGTGTTCAGAGTGATGAAAGTTATAAACAATATTATGAAGAGTACACTATGGATGCAAGCATCGTGCACTGAGGATATAGACAGAGTGGGGATACCGTTAAGAACCATTTGCTTGCGATCTAGAAGGTTGCTAGTCATTCATCTATTGGAAAATTCATATCCCAGCAGCACCAGACAATCGCTTCATAAAATTCATGCTATCTTTTATTATTTTTATTAAAATTAGGATTATCTTTTTTTTAACATGAATTATTTTTTATTCGGCGCATCGCTCCTTATTACATCCAATTTCACTTTTTGGCCCGTCCGTATTATGACGTCGGACTGGTCATATAGTCCGATGCATGCTGTACGTTTGTGCGTTTGTTTGTTTTCCGTATAACTGAAGATTTCCCGTGGACCGATCTTCGCCAAATTGGTATGCAGCTCCCTGGGTAAATTAAGTACCACCAGATGACAGCGAATTCGACCCGAGTCCCGCAGGTCCTAAAGCAGGTGCAGCGTGGTTTACTTGACCTGGAGGTGGATCTGACCAATAGGTAGAGCAAGAATAGCATATATGGGTATTTTTGGAATCGTGGCAACGAGAGAAACTTGTTAGAATAGGTTTTAAGCCATTTGGGTTCTGTTGCAGGTGTATAGGCGTTTACTTTGCAGGTGTTTGTTAGGAATCGTAGTGACGAGTAAAACTTGGAATAGGTTTTAAGCCATTTTGGTGCTGCTGCAGGTGTAGCATGGTTTACTCGGCCTGGAGGAGGATATTACCAATAGGTTGAGCCAGCATAGAGTATATGAGTATTTTTTTAATCGTGGAAATGGAAGAACTTTATTGGAATAGCTTGTAAGCCATTTGGGGGCTGCTGCAAGTGTAACCTGGTTTTCTTAGCCTGGGTGAGTATTTGACCAATAGGTAGAGCAAGCGTAGCATATATGGGTATTTTTGGAATCGTGGTGACGAGAGAAACGTGTTGGAATAGGTTTTAAGCCATTTAGGTGCTGCTGCAGGTGTATCCTGGTTTACTTGGCCTGGAGGATGATCTAACCGGTAGGTAGAGCAAGCATAGTGTATTTGGGTATTTTTGGAATCGTGGTGACGAGAGAAACTTATTGGAATAGGTTTTAAGCCATTTTGGATAAGTCAGCGATTACCAATCACTGCTTTTCCTATTATTTATAGTTATTATTATAGTGTCTATTTAATTAAAATTACGCAGATATTTTTCATTTTGTGTTGCTTTAAATTAATGTTTATCCTGTATAATATAGTAGTGTTTTGTCTCTACACCTTATTTTATTATTAATTTGAATATGTTGAATTTATTATTGAATTTTAAGATAATATTAATTGGGATATTTAGATTTTCATTCAATAGATTATTGGTCTTCTTTTTATATTTTTATTTTATTGCCGATTTTTTTGGTAATTTTCCTATATTTTTTGTATTTTTTTTAGAATTTAAAATTATTGCCTATTCATTTCATTTTGTATTTTTTGTAAAAAATCTCTGCCCGGAGAGGGTTCCCTTTTGAAGCAAAATACTTACTTACCTACTTAAAATCTCAAAAAACGATTTACCTTTAACACGGTATAAACCGACCGCTAAATATGCATATTTTAATTACCCCTCAGTGTATATCCTACCGATATGCAGCAAGTACAGGAAAAAACGACATTGACATTCCGCATTTTTGAATGCGTAAATTTAAGATTTTTCTGAAACTATTTGTTTTTACAAACAGTCGTTCTATTCTATAGAAGCTTCCTACTTCCTTGTGATAAAGCGCCTTTATACAATATAAACGAGTTGCGCTGAAGGCCTCGATCAAACAAAGTGTGCAGATTTACATTATTTGCCATATGAAGTTTGAGTTAAGTATAGTGTATTTTGAATCTTAACTTCTTTGATAAATTTTAATATACTGCAAATCAGGAGGAAAGCACAAACAAAAAATGCAAATCACATCCACGGCAACACCTGGAACCACTCCGATGGTTCCTAACTTAACCAAAAAAGAGGAGCGATAAATCGGATCCAGTACCAGGCTACTCTGCAACCGGGATAGAGGTTTCAGCGCATATTTGACAGTACGTTGCGATCGAAAGGAACACAGTATGGCAGGCGTACGCTCCGCACCGATCACAAACGGAAACGACAATTTGTATCGCAGGGTCGCACGGGACGCAGCGCTACAATGAAAGAGGACGGCTATATATGATTAGTGTAGAGCGGGATAAAAAGTGATAAACATAGATGTATTGCATAGGCGTCGCGACGTGTCAGCCGATTTCCATCGCGATGCGTTCGAATCAACTCGCGAAGTTGAAGAGAAATGTGTATTAAATTTAAATGTATAGGAAAATTTATATCGAGAGGATAATCAAGCGAGAGCAGTCAAACTCAGTGCAAGCATTCACGAAAAATAAAATAATATACAGAACTTCTGATGAACGCCTTTAGCCACAAAGGACGTCCTCGGCGAATTACCTCGAAAATACTATATACCGAAAGTATAGAAGATTAGCCCTCTCATAATCACATCCAAATTTTTGCACTATGCACTACCATAAAAAATATATTACAAACTCTCCAGCGCGATATAATAATATATTGAAATTAAATTACACAATTAATTTATATCGGTTCTAAAGGTCAAAACATACGACCGCCAGTGGGTAGCCTCCTTGAACTTGAACTCCGGCAAGTCGATGTAGGCGCGATGCACTGCTCGCTCAGCATAAGTATCTCCCCTCAACCGTATGCGGCGTCATGCGCCGAAAATTGTATTACCCGAGGCGCGATTTAAAATATTCAAACCTGGGATTTACCAATGTAGGTAGACATTCGGTAGTTTTACTGATATTATCGAAGAACTTCATCGCAGATCACTTTAAAAAATGAGGTTTCCTGGAAGTGTTTTAGCTGAAGCTTCTGTTGTGCCTCGTGACGTGCGACGTGCCTATTAAGCCTTCGTAATTTCCAGCACCCATTCAGTACGGTCATCCCGACTAAAGAAGACTGGCAACAAACCTGCATTGAACCCCCGAACGCGATCATCCGGTACATATTGCAGACCGGTCTAAAACGAACAGAGAACGGGAGCTGAAATCAAAGAACAAAGGGCCAAAATAATGATGACTATAAAAACAAGCAACAGAATTGTAATGCAAAGTATATGCCATTAATATGTGCGTGCATAAAAACCTGAAGAGGAAATACAGCAACCAGACTATATTCATATGGATATAGAGTTAAGCGGCTCTGAGAGCACTAAACTCGAGGAGAGTCTGGTCCAAACTAATCTGGGATACCATAAAAATCCTCACTAAAATGTTTCCATAAACATGGTAACCGTCGCTTGGGCACCACAACGTAGTTGGGAGATGTCAATGCAACAGGTGAAACCGCCACCCCAGGCAGTTATAACGATATTAACCGTCTTTTCTTCGGTGGGATAAGACGCAAATACTTGCGGACGAAGACAATCCACAAATTCAACTACGCCACATAGGCCTTAAGAGACCAACACCTTGCGATGAGGTCAGTCCTTACTCCCTTCTACCATATTTGGACGAATTTCTGCATCCTCCAGTCTGGTCACGGATTAGAGGCAATATCATTCCCCTGGCGATTTGCCGATTGAGCAGTATGGCCAGCAAGCCGACCAGTGCATCAATCGCCCAGGTCCGCCCGAGGTTTTCCCCTAGTTCCGCACTTATGTTTCACCAGGTTAAGTCTCTCTTCGAGGAGGCTACTAGATGAACCATAGCTACGGTTGAACCCAGGCTACGGTTGAACCATGAGTTGGGCCGACAAAATATAACATAAACGCGACCATCAGGCCCAAGCTACACGGAACTGTTAAGATCCAAGTACCGCGCCATAGAAATAAGGAAACAGATGCCCTAGCCAGGTAAGGGTCTTCTATCCCCTTCCTACCAGTTGTCTCCTAAAATTGAGGGCCAAAAAGTGGCTACATAGAGAACAGGAAATCTACTGGAGGGACGCATTCTGAATGACACAACCCACAAGCCGTAATAAAGCCGCCCTTAGTAAATATATATAAAGCACCGCTCAAACTGGCAAACTTCAAATAAGAACAGTATCAGGACTAATGACACGACATACTTCTCTCAACAAACACCTCAGAACCATCGAAAAGAGAACCCGTTCACTTTACAGGCAATGTGGTGTATAAGATGTGACTGCTCTATATATCTTGCGCGAGCGTCACGCTCTAGCCAACTTAAGGCTAAAACTATTAGTATATTATTACTAAAGAAATGCTTACGGTGTTGAACTGTGACTTTAGGTTATTACTCCGCCTCTTTGAGGAGATTGAATACCACTGTGAGCGTCTTACAGCTCGGACACCTAAGACGGCAAAATACTTCTCTTCTGATCTCTCAGGTGATGGCTACAACATCAGCCGTCGACCCTGGGAGATATAAAGAAAATGAAAATCCCAAGCCTTTCTAAGGTACTAAAATAACTGGCGGCTTTCAAGTTAGGACTTAAACATGGACAATATATACGGTGAAAAAAGTGGGGGGGGGAGAGTTAGTAGTCTCTTATTACATATTTTTCCAGTAGGGGTTCCTAACGTAGCATTCCCTTCCTTAGCGGGACATGAAGAAATCACACGCTGGCTATCGAATGATAATATGTACAATGGGTGGTCATATCAACTGTGAATTTTGGTACTAATTTGCACTTTACAAAACCGTTAAACTCCTAAACAATGTATATATTTTAGAGTCAAACGTCAATGAATTATGGTATTTCGCACTTAAGAAAATAATAAAATAATTTCAGCCATCACAATCATAAGAAATGGAATTTACCGTGTAAATTAGTGAAATTTGCAATATTACTTCGAAATTACATTTTTTGTAGACACGGAGAAAATGATTGCAGTAAGATCTGTTTCTGACAAATCATACTGATAATTACCTAGGACAACATGTAAATATTCACCAATTTTGGCTTTATATGCCCACACTTTTTTGTAACAAGAAAATGCATTCTGAATCTTTTCAGAAATATTCAGTAGATTTTTGTTGTATTTTTTAAATTATTTTAGTAATATTGACCTCAAGGAATACTTCAATCTACGAAATACTAAAATACTTTCATCCAGGCAAAAATACATTTTTTCAAGATAATAACACATACATATTAAAAAATAAATGAAGGTCGGCTAAATATTTTTGAAAATATTTAAATTACAAAAA
>JAOPUG010000215.1:8675793-8686292 GCA_027564375.1 Micropterix facetella | reverse complement strand
GAAGAATAAAGAGAAGTATTAATATATTTACAATATGAAACATTCTATTGACATTTGTCGTACCTTCCGTGAAAAGCCACCTTGAAACCGATTTTTTTAAAATGTGTTAAGGGTTTCAATGCGTTTAATAGCATCAGGCAGGTAGTTGTACATTCTCGGGGCTATGAAGGTGAAAATTTTATTATACAGGATACATCTGGCCAAATGTCGTGCTTGTTCTTGGCACTATCGTGTCGTCCTTCTTTGTAGCTCTGGTGACTCTCACTCGCTGTGCATTAATAAGGGGCATTTTGAATTTTGGGTGTATCAAAGCTATCTTAATATAGAGCAGTCTTGGGTCCAATTGCATTATTTATATAACATGTCTGTTGAATATCGATATGGTTTATCGACAAGATTTTATATATGTGCTAGAACCTGTCCCAATAGTAAGTGACCAAGTTTGCAGCCTCAAAGGACCTATACAAGGTGGGCAATGCACACAAAAAATAGTGACATTTTTCGATTTTTGCTCTTTATCTCCTAAAGTATGCGGTTTTTTCTCTGTATCTTCTAAACATTGCCCATTTTCGAAGAGCTGTATCTCGGAAACTTCTGGATATGTTGGACTCAATTTAGGCTTAAATTATACCAAAATTAATCTGATTAAAAAAAGAAAAAGAATCTTTTTATTATATAGAATACATAAGTACCTACCAAATTCAGTGAAGGGATGTCAAATTTGGCGCGAAAGATAGTAACAGGTGACGAAATGGATTTAAAGCTACGACCATTTGGGTATGTCAAGATGAGTCGAACCCAACCAGAGTGGTTCGTCCAGTGCTGCGAAGCGGATAATCGCTTCTTTTTTAGGAAAACTGGGCACGTTGCTGCTGTTGCTTTGGAGAATTGTCGTACTCTGAATGCTAATTGGTGGTGTACACGACCATTTGCTTGCCGGAAGTTATTGACGAACTCCGTAAAAAGAACCGTAAACGCTGCATCACCTTGCACTATGACAATGCTAACTCTCACACAGCCAGACAGACAAAGACATGTTTGAAAGCGAAAAAGGTAGCTCATAAGCCATCCTCCATACAATCTCGACTTTACACATTGTGACTTCTTGTTCCTAAAAAATAATAACTAATTAAGGTCAACGATTTTCGTCTCCAGTAGAGGCTGTCGAAGAATATGAAAACATGTTCTGAGGTCACCACGGAGGAGTGGATAAATGTTATGAAAATTTTTATACCTATATATAATAAAATGTATTACCGTATTTACATTCTCGATACCATCGCTAAATATTCGCAAATATAGAATAGACAGTCTGTATAATAAAACTGCTATAACATATGGAAATTGACCTTCGTTTAATGTTTAAAAAAATTAGACGGGCCAGATTCGTTCTAGAGCTATTTATTAAAGTGTCTAAAAATGTAATAATATTTACAAATGGGCATAAATTAACATAAAAATGCTGGTTTCAATACAAAAATAGCCTCATCGCTGGCACAAGGACAACTGATAAAACAGGTTGTTCAATAATAAAATATGCTAACCCTTTATCTAAATCGGCTATTAAGCTTCCTAAGGCAGTTTAGATCGAAGATTTCTAGAAATTTATTAGCATATCTTCTTCTTATTTTAGTTTTTTTCTTTGTATTTGGCATTGACGTATGGATATATATAGAATGGACCTGGCATTCGACACGAAACGAAAACCTTTTTGTTGTTTTTGCCACGCGGTACAAAATCCCATGTTACAAGATTACATGTACCTACTTCTATTTTTTTATATATTAAGACCTGTGCTAATAGTAAGTGGCCAAGTTTGCAGCTGCCAAAGACCTGTGTTTCGGTTTTGCTATACTTATATCTTCCATAGTTTACGTCCTACAGAAGTCTCTTTTTAAGTACCTAGATTAATATTGTTACCATATAAGCACCGTATGTCCAGAAGTTTCTAAGATACAACTCTTCAAACATTGACGATGGCATTGTCCCGAAGAATTTGGAGTGGCTAAATAACCGATAATCAAAAAAAAATACTCAACGTGACTTTGCTTTCGAGAGACTTTACCGTATTTTTTTTCGGATACTGAATAGCCATTCCGAGGCTTGTGGCTGGTTTGAATATCAAACTCATAAAATCTCGTTTGTAGAGCCGTTGTGGTGCGGTTCAGGTGTGTAGTATCCGAATCGCTTCATTCGAGCTCGCTTAGAGCAACCTGTTTGCGGTGACTTTTTGATAAAAAGGGCAGAGCATACTTGAGATCGACTAACTAAACTAACAGCTGTAAACAAACTGACTGACGTCCTCAATCAGGTGAATATCAATTAAATATATTGCTACCTACTTAAAGTAATGTTTGACGTGAAAACGTCTTCAAAATGGCTGCTATACTGAGGTCCCGCCATGAACGCTGAAACTCAACGATGAAATACTTTTGTTGTTCGTTAATATTTAATATATTTCGTTATCCAAAGGTTCCGGCGCGAAGTGGTATGCATTTTCTAAAAATAGACCATCCTCCGTTACTAAGCGAATTCAACTTGAGTGTATGTGTGCTTACGTCATCGATAAGGGGAGGGGGGCGATAAGGGCCTCGAACGCGCTGAAACGCTTAAAAATAAAAGATTTTTTTTAATAATTAAAGTCCAGTCTAATAATCATGGTTTGATTATATTGGCAGTGTGCATTAAGTAATCATCGCAACAGACGACAAGCATGCTTTTATGTTTTCTTTAGATCAACAGCAAAACGAATTAACCATATCTCACACTCTCTGTAGTCGAAACGGTCAATTATCTGACGCTCGTACATCTCTGATGGCCCTTCTTCTTCAATTCGTCCTAACTTCCCCTATTCATCGTACGCAGTCGACGTAATTCCTACGAATAGCACGAGTGGAAAAGTCAGGAAGTACTCTTTCAACGAATTAAACGGGCGGACACTGTTTTGCTGATTGAATAGATAACTTTGTTTGATCGCTTCGTTCATTTACCGCTTATCCAATCGCCATAGCTTTAGCGAATGGTCCATTCCACATGACATAATGCCCTCACCTTTGAGATCAAAATCTGCATTTAATCATTCATCCCTGTGTCCTTCAACGCCGCCAAAATTGGCAATACAAATATCAGTCTGTATATTCCAGTCTTAAAGCATGGTCTTTGCTAGCTGGCAGCAGCAAGCTTGTATCCCGTGGATGGAATTTAAGCTCGTTTATGGCGTGATCGTGACATGTGTCGAATTTCATGTAAGCTGCCACGGCCGGACTGACTATTTCATTCATGATAATATTTCATTTATTTCATTCAGTATATAACATATTATTTGTGTATAATGATAAAGGGCCTTAAATTAATACCGTTTATAATTTACACTAGTTAAACAAAAAAATTGAAAGTTGAAAAATAAAAACTAATAAACGAAATCATTAATTAAGTATTACGCTTTTTAAATTCATGTTAAATAATATAATAGGATAAAAAAAATAAAAAAATATTTAAAAAGATTAGTAGCCATAAGTTTTCTTTACATTCAGTCTTGCTTCGCAACCACTCTCGCCTCAACTACTACAAATCGCACTGCTGTTTTAAAGCTGGTTTTAATGCAGCTGAAAATATCCTGATTAGCCAACACGTCACGTTATAGGCATGAGGCGAATTACTCGTGTAATCTGTTCATCGTCTCGGTCGGTAAAATAACAGGTTGGATCGAGTCACTCGCTCGCTGCGGCACCCTTGGACTAACACCCGCAACTAGATACGGCTGTCTACGGGCCCGTTGGCGATATCATGTAGCAGCGCCATATCAGAGATGGCACGCCAATCCTCGAGAGACAAGATATGCAGGCGGTGCAATGTATTTTCGTAAGACTCGAAGGCGATATGTTCACGACGAGCGATATGTCTGACGAATCGTCTCGGAATTTTCTCTCTCGCCTTGTGTACCTCGTATTGCGGCAACCAAATTGGTGACTCGAATTCGAGTATGCTGCGGATATAGCTGTTGTATAGTGTCAATGGAGCCTTGACCCCCTTTGCTCATACGTAGCACAAATCCAAGCATTCTGTGGGCTTTCTCTGTCACTTGTGCGCAGTGGTAGCCACCAAAGAGTTTGCCGTCAAGGTAAACCCCCAAGTCGCGAACGCGAGTCACTTCAGGTATTATGAACCAACACAATAATGCCACCCGATCTTACGTGAATATAATTTTAAAATATTTGGAGGCATTTATATCAATTCCGTTAGCGGCACAATATTTCGCAAATATTTTGAGGTCTGATTGCAGTTTCCTGCAGTCCTCGGTGCTCGACACAGGCGCGTATACCCTCATATCGTCGGCGTATAAAATAAAATTAGAATTTTGGAAACAGCCACCTATGTCGGATATATGTATTAGGCATTGAACAGGAGTGGATCAATATGTGAGCCTTGACATATGCCCGAAGGAATCACAGCAAAAACAGACCTCTGTCCACTCACTACGACTGCTTGAGAGCGATTGTGCACATATTAGGTGAACCACCTAAGAAGGTTCCCGTGGATACGCAGCGAATATAGTGGACAAGTACACGGTGATATACGCGATCGAAAGCTTTTGTAAACCTGCACTCTCTTATCCTTATTGATATCTAGGTATTCCGTAATCTCTCCCAAGTTGGTTAACACCGATCGTTTACGAAGAAATCCATGTTGCAGAGGGAGGCCGCTGGAGGTAACTGTGTAAACTTGGTCGTACACACTATTCTCGAAGAGTTTACCGAGTACCGATAGGATCGAAATAGGTCCCTTTTTGTATATTGCCACTATAAGACCCTCTTTCTGTCTATCGGGGAAAATGCCGCATCGTATCGACCTGGTGAAGAAAATGTCTAATATCCGGGCGAGACTAGAAGAGCATTTCTTTAAAAACACGGAATTAAGTCACTTCCTGCACTTTATTGGCCATTGCTTGTATATGCTTAATAATTAGGGCTTTGTCAATTTGTATGGTGCTTATCTCATGAGTATAAGTATACGATGTGACGAAATTCGTTGTTGGGGGTACCGTGGGGGGGGGGGTACTTTAGGGGTGCCGTTGTGCGAATGCCGTGATGTTTGAACCTAACTGAGGTATATAAATAGAGGTAAAGTAGTAAGAGAAACCTTCACATACTTCCTTCTCGTCTGTAATTATTTGTCCAGATGAACTCTAGGAATAAAATTGAGTTTCCGAATACTTTTTAAATATGTGTAGAATTTCTTTGGGTCATTGGTTATACTTCGTTCGCAGCAATCGATATACTGCCGATAGCATTGCTTTTGTACCTTCGTCTGTCTAGTACCGTAATAGTACAAAGGTGTGTCTGTCTAAGGGGTTTATGAAGCGTTTCTATTTCCTACAATACTCCATCTTTTCTTTTATAATTACCAAGATGGAAGATCGCGCCGTTTCGAGGGTCGTGATGGTACACGTTTGTTGATTACACCGTGAAGTACATTATAAAAACTGTTTACTGAAGCATTTAGGTTAGCGTCTGTGAGAACTTCTTCCCATACGATCGAGTCGAGGAATGCGTTGATTTCTTGGTAGTATGCCTTTGAAAATAAGAAAATCTGCCTTGGTACTTCGCGAATTGGTGATGCAGAGGCATTTTCGATTATTACATCTAACGCAGGATGGTGGCTATCTTCAGCAATGAGAGGTTCATCAGACTATGGTTGACAGTATCAGATAAGTATCAGATCAACCACGATTATTAACATTTTGTACTCCGTTATACTGGTTAAACCCGGCAAAGCTACAGTTTTCAATAAATTCAGTACTACAAGTTTCAGTTTCTCTCAGGTACTGCGTATAAGCCTTCCGTCGGTGATAACCACTGCATTAAGGCTAGATTAAAATCGCCAAGAACAATGATATTGTCGTCCGGGTATTGATCGCGTAGCGCTATTAACGACTCGGAAAAGCCAGCGAGAAGATTGCAATGGTTGGCGCCAGAGAAATATACGCAGCAAATATGTAAATTAACACATGAGCAAAAATAAGATGATCGAACAGTTAACCAGACACACTCGTAGGCGGCGTTGGAGGTGTTGAATTCGGGTCTAGGGCGCGCGCGAAGCGAACGCTTTACCGCCAGTTACTAGCACTCCGCCACCAAGACGCAAACCTGTGATGGAGGCATTTCGATCGCACCGGAAGACCTCATATCTATCATCGAAGAGTTTGCCGCTCAGAAAGCTGTCAGTGAGCCATGTTTCAGTAATGGCAATCACATCCATATTATTGGATTGAACTTGTTGCAATAATTCACTTGACTTAGCTCGCAAGCCTCTAGAATTTTGATATTTTATAATTAAATTGAATACTGAGTGTTTTTTAAAAATACTTTACTATGGATTAGAATTGTTAGATGATTTTTATTGTAACTGCAATTGGCTAATATAAACAAAATACATGTCGATGAAAGCCAGATATGTAACCTGATAAAGACTACTATGGTTGTTGTGGGAGTTATTTTGTGAAAGAACTGAGTGCAGATCTAACAGCACCGTCATCCGGAGCACGATTGACAAACGCACCAGTTGCTGAAGTGCCATTATTAAATCTGATCATGAGTTTCGTTGCTATGATGGGTTTGGCGAAAGTAAGACATAATTGAAATATTAGTATCAGGTTATTATCTAATTCAATCATCCATAGCTTATTATAAAACTTGTAGCTATAATCAGGGAAAAGTGAAATGAGGAGAAACATAAAAATTATAAGGTAGATTATAAAATTATTAATTAGTATAGAGATTATGATTCGTGTATATTTTATAAATCTTGATATTTTAGAAATAGTACTGTTACTATTACGATAATTATTAAAAATGTGGTGAATAAAAGGTTATTCGATATTAAAATAGCCAAGTGATGAAAAATGAGCAAAGAAACCAATATTAAATAATTCAAAGAAGTCAAGTAAATTTTACAGATAATGACGGATATTGTGGAATAAGGACTTTATTTTCTTGAGGTCGTTTGTTGTGCAAATGTTGAGTGCTGGAGAGGTGTCGTTACGTCGGACGAAGATTCGGCAATTCCTCGTCCATGTATAATGAAACCCCATCGTTTTCGCCAACTCGCCTGCTTGCCTGTAGAGTTCCTAGATGGTCTTTGACATATATGTTAGATGTTGGTCCAGTTAATCCAAATCCTTGGTAGTCAGACCTTTTCTGGACCTTACTACAGATATTACGCCGTCTTTAACTTGTCGATAACAGAATTTGCCGATTATCGTTTTGGGGCGGTTGAGTATACTGGTTCGAGGAGCAACGCGAGTTGCAAACTCAATATCCTCTCGGCGTACTTGGATCCCAACGCTTTGGCGACATTTATTATAACTTCGAAGAGGTCTTCATCCTGGCGCTGATGGATAAGTAATATTTCGCCAGTTTCTTCTCTACATTTCTGTTTCCTGAGATCATGTTGATGCTACAGAATCCTTATGGAGAGTTAAAGGGATGACACTGTTTCTTCTACGGCCCTGCTAAGCTTTTTATCGAAGGTACTGACTTTTTCTTACATGTCGTCGATCCGCTTATCATTAAACTTAATAGAGGCCTTTAATTCTAGGAATTCATTTTTGATATCACGAATTTCCTTGAGTTCCTTCCTTATGCCGTCATATGTTCGAGTATAGTAGAGATGAGTCTTTAGGAGATAGGCCAGCGGGAAGAACGGACTTCGACGGAGATGAGATGTAATCGTAGGATGAAAGCTTTACAAGAGGTACAAAGCCACTGAGCCAGTTGCTGATCTTTCATTTTTGGTAGTTCATCTTCAATATGTTTGCACATCCATAATGATATTGTCTGGATAGACAATATCAAAAAGTTGTAGTGGGTAAGGATTTACCCGCTACAACTTTTTGAATATTTTTTGCAGTTATTCATAGTGATTTAATATATCAATATTCCAATCAATATAATTCAATTATGGCAGTGATTTCATTTGTGGCACGGAGAAATTTATTTTATTTTATTGATTGCCGAAGTAACCCCTTTTTACGGTAGCACGATATGACATAATTTGCATATTATCTCGAATTTGTGTGTTTTGTATCGAAATATTATCAATAGTTATTCTAATCGTTGCCAAAGTATCCCTTATTTACGATCAGTTTTATGTCGATAGTTTTATAAATACTCCGCTAGATGGTAGCAGTCTAATATCGCTTATAATAAATAAGATACATACGTTGACCGCAGTATAATTACTTTCTTCACGTATAAGTTTCAAACTACGGTTTGAGTCTTCGCTTAAATTAGAGGAATTTATTTTTGTCTGAAAAAATAAAGAGCTCATAGCGGGATTCGAACTAGGGTCTCCTATATTTAAAAGCGAATGGGGGCAGCTTGCATTAAAGCGAATATCCTTACTACTCCCCGACATCATGCAATGGCTAATAACAAAGGTCGACCGCTTTCCGCTTCATAAGACCTTTGATTACCAAATAGTATTTTTAAAATCAATGATAAGACCAAGCACAATAGTAGAAATTCTCCTCAGTATCCGGATCCGCATAGCAAGAATGATTATTAAGTCATCGTATAGATTTTAAAGCGTTCTAAAATATGAGCTGAGTAGAAAACAAAATGAAGTCGTCGAGTGAAAAGTGGTGGTCCACCAAAGATGTTTCCACGCAAAAATTACGGCAGTGTTACGGGTTATTTTAAATTAACTATTCCCGGTATTTATTTGATAGTATGTAGACGAGAATTGTGACTCAGCCAGTAATGTCTTCTCTTATTATCATTATAAATTAAACAATAGCCACAACACAAATGTGTGATACTGAGACGATACTCGATTGCCCTAAAAATTACCCCACAATGAATGGGTCGCCTTGACCCACTGGCGAATTTAACCAAATCATTTAACACTCGTCGTATAGAGTCTAAACATCTGGAGATACCATTAATTATCTCTTTCATCGTTATCTTCCTCTCTCACACCGTTGCTGAACTGTTTAGTTATGACTGGCTGGGCCAGGGAGCGCTCTTTTATCGCAGCGAATTAAAAAGACGCCTACTCACAATAAAAGAATTATGTTTCGAGGAAACGGGGTGGCCGACTTATATAGCGGGACCAATAAATAGGATTCTTAATCCGAAAAAATTAGGAAGTTTTGCGGAACTATATAAATGTAATAAAATACTAATATTGAGCGTTAAATTTGGACGCCGTTAAATAAGACCGCATAAAAAACTTATTTTCTGTCGTGGTAGAAAATAAGGGCGATTGATTTATCATTTATTAAGGTTTATATAAACATAGCACATAACTATAATAACTTAGCTTAGGTGTCCCGCGACACCTGGGGTGCCACTTAGAGAGATTAGTGGTTCCATGAGGCGCCAAGAACGACTGATTTATGAGCCGATCTCGCCGTCGCGTTGTAAGTGTGTCTTGCTAGTGGTAGCTGTAGAGTTGTGAGTGGTTTAAAAGCTGTACCTATTATTTTTTCCTTAAAATAGATTTATGTTTGTACTAAATTTTCGTAGACGTAAATTGTCATGCGATTATCTTAATAGTGTGTATTTGCACTTGGTTGTTTTGGCATGACACCGACTATATGTGAAAAATATATATTGCACCCACATACTATTTTACATATCGGTGGCTATGTAAAATGATAACAAATCGGCTTTGGCAAAAAACTGTTTTCGTTGATACAGAAATATGTTTAAGAAAGCTTTTGATACCACATTAAATAATTTTGAATAAGTATAATATAGTTACGCTCATCACTGACTCACTAACTGATCCCGTAACGCATAACTCTGTAGACGCTGTGTAGTGGCAGGAGTTACAGCAGGGGAGGCGAAGATAGGAGGGATCAAGCAGGAGGAGGGATTACGGTAGACACAGTGGCGAGGGGGGGGGGCATGTAACGTTATAAATTCGATCTATTCGACGGGCGCCTCAGGCGCGCAATAACCAACTAATGTACATATGTTATTTAAGAAAATATAGTTTAAGTACTTAAAAAATATCGTGAAGTAGAAGTTTATGAAAG
This sequence comes from Micropterix facetella, assembly GCA_027564375.1. NCBI lineage: Eukaryota > Metazoa > Arthropoda > Insecta > Lepidoptera > Micropterigidae > Micropterix > Micropterix facetella. The sequence goes on along the minus strand of JAOPUG010000215.1, from coordinate 8,676,250 downwards.
TCTCTGTTGGCGAATCGATATTAGAAGGGTTGACATAAAAAGTTAAATTTGACATACGAGGATTGTGACATAACTTAATTCCTACTGATGCCAATCCATTTCATGGCATATTATGTGGTAAATTACATATTTTTTAATATTCATTTTTTAAGAAACTAATAGAGTCATATTACTTTGATTTTCTGTATATTACTTACGATGGTACACTTTATATTTGTATAGTTCGCAGTATACTTAAATATAACTCGGCCATCTAGTGTACAAATGAGAACCAAATCCATTCAAATAATCGAGCATATTGAAAGCAAAATTTTAAGGTATATTTATTACAGAAAATACAATAGTTATCGATTTTTATTTCCCTTTAATTTTATCCTAGGTATTTTTTATTTTTTTTTTATAGATAGGGCTGTTTCTGAGGCTGCAGAGCCCAGTATCACTGCGACCATTACTGATC